>MDJU01000770.1:0-14279 GCA_001721665.1 Trichoderma pleuroti
AGGCAACGTTCAAGTTGATGTCAGATACCTAGGCAGTCCTGCAGATGTGAGCCCCAACGACAAGGTTGACAGGGAGAAAATCCTTGCGGCATGGAAGAAATGGGCAAAAGCGAGCTCCAAAAACGGCGTCCTCGTCATCATTTCTATTATAGTTGCCCTCTTTGGCAGCAGCATTAGCATTAGTAGCCCCAGGGTGAGTAGAGCTCAGCTCGTGCCATTTCTTTCCTCAAGGGAGTAGTGGACCTACCTATGCAAAAGCGCTGCAAACGTCGTGTTACTGTCATCACCTAACAAGACAATTTAGAAGCCTGGCATCATTGACGAGTCACCTGTAAAAGCCCCCCCGACCAACAACGCTCCCGCAATGTCGTGGCCCCCTAGGAACAGCAGGAACTGCTTGGGTGAGCCGCACAAGTCGTCCAAAATAAACGAGGTCCTCAGCTTTGGCAACAACAAGAAGCTCAGCATTATTCAGACGCTTGAGAAGGATAATGGAAACCATCGAGGTGTCACACCAAATGTATACGGCGATGTCATCCTGCAGCCTGTCGACACTTCTTCTTCTGGTGACATTCAGCTCGAAATCACGACCAACTACCAGGGCCTTCACGTCGATGTTGAGTTCAACAAGCGGGACCAACGATTTGAAGTCATTGTTCCCCGCTGGATCACCTGGAGCAGTCCCAACTGGCAGCCGTGTATCCAAGTTCGAATCACCGTGTCCATTCCCCGTGAAGCAGCGCTCGAATCGATCCTCGTTGATGCTATTCACCTGGATGTCGCTGTCAGAGATGGTCTTATTCTGAGCTCTGCCACCGACGCCCAGATCAAAACCATCTCAGGAGATGTTACTACCGGTCGTGTGTCGGGGAATGTGTCGCCGTACACCCTCGCCTCACGAAGTATCATCGTCGAGACTGTTAGTGGCGATGTCACGGGCTGGTTTCCTCTATACGACCTCCTCCAGCTTCACACAGTTTCCGGCGATGTCAACGCTGACATCACCCCGAAGCCCTCGTCTGACAAGAAGCCCGAACAGGCTGTGCTCAACGTCGAATCTGTTTCCGGAGACATCAAGGTGATTGAACCCCTGGGTTATGACAGTGATAAAAAACGCGAGGAAAGGTTTCCACCGCGAGATTACGCCGTCAGCGTGTCGTCCGCCTCTGGTGGGATCAAAGCCGACTTGGCTTTTACGTCAACGGCCAAGTTCGAGACGGTGTCTGGCGACCAAAAGGTGAGGCTACAGCCAATCTTTGGCTCCAGCTCTTCACCACCCTCCATCTCGACCGACACAAAGAGTGGACAAACTGCATTGACAGTCTTTGAGCCGCTGTGGAAGCACTCTGCCGCTAGCATTGGCGGCCACTCCGATCCGCTGGAGCCCCCTGCCCGCGACGAGGATGAGCCCAAGAAGGACGAGCCTTGGATCATCATTCACCCTGACGAGAGGCTAACCAAGCTTCCCTCGCCACCGTACATGGATGTTAAACCGAGCCTGGCTGCTGCTGCTGCTGCCAACGCTGGAGGTGATGGCGAACCGCACGGACTAACCGACCTCAAGTCTCACCATGCTTCCGTCAGTGGCAACTTTAGACTCATCTATCCCGCTTCGTGGGGGGGAAAGTTTTCCATGACTACTTTCTCGGGCTCACAGGACATTCGAGGCAAGGATATCAACTATAAGCGGGAGGGAGGCATCATCAAACGTATCGATGGAACCAAGGGCAATGGCAGGTCGAGTCTAACTGTCGACTCCATGTCTGGCAGCGAGGAGTTGGTGTTGGGGAATGTTTAAATGGAGATTAATTGACAATGATGGCAAAAAAGAGGAGGTTGTTGAAGATGATACCACAAAGGACAGAAGAACGAGAGGACAAGCAGTGAGTGGGAAGGAGAGAAGGAGTTGGAAATGAGACTACTCGACAAGTAATTGATTCATCAGAGAAGAGCGAAGCGACATGTTTAAGGAATTTATGGCAGGAGTTTGACTCTTGAAGAAAATAAGCAAACGAATAATGTTTTTTCTCCTTTCTTTTCTTCTTTTTGTTTTTGTTTATGAGAGTATGAAATGGAACTGTTGAGACATTCTCTTTGTTATTGGGGGATACGCCGCTCTTTCTCGTCGTGAGCATATTTGCATGGTGATTTTATTTCCGTTATTTTCCTATTCGTTTTTCCCTTTTTATATAGGTGCGTTGTAGGAAGGACTTTTTCATCTTTTGGAGAGCCGTGAGCAGATAGTACCAGCTGTATCTTGTCAAAGCAAAAAACATGGCAACCATAATCCACATGTCTCAATTTATGCCATCTAAACCGATCTTCCGGTAAAAACAATATATGTAATAGCAGCCAGGTTAAACTAGCCAGCTGAGACCTCCAACTGTAGCTTCTCGCGTCTCATCAACACGGCGCTGATTAGAGTCAAAGCCGCTGCCGCAATGACGAGGCCGTAGAGCGAACTGATGGTTCGAACAATTGCACCAATCGCCAGCTCCTTGACATGTGCATCGCTGTGTGTCATGACAGCAGACTTTGCACCAGCAAGTGCCGACTTGAGGTCCGCCTGGCTGTAGTCAAACTCCCGCAAGGCGTCGCGAAGAAATCTCAGCCCGAGGTTCTGATAGATGGACCCTGAGATTGCCAAGGCAATGGCAATCGAACCCAACTGGGCTACATTGATGAATCCAATGGCGGCGGAAACTTCATGTGCCTTTGCCTTGGCGGGCGCAATTGCATAGGCAAGCTGCGCCGTGAGACCAGAACCAACGGCTATGAGAATCTCAAACCCGTAAATCGCACCGACGCTGGTGCTGGGCGTCACGACAAACATGAGCGCGCCGCCAATCAGCATGAGGGCCCCTGAAGGTATGTACCACGGCATGTAATAGCCAAACACCGGCAGCAAGACGCCCGACAACATGGTGAAGCTGACGTTGAGCGTTATAAAGGGCAGCAAGCGCACGGCGGCCTTGATGGCCGAGTCGTTCTTTGTGAATTGGAAGAACAGGGGCACGTAGTAGACCGTCACGAAGAGACTTGCAGAGGCACTTGCCGTTGTAAAGTAGAGGAGAAGCATCGTGCGTCGTTTGAGGAACTGGACGGGGAACAGCCGGTTCTGCTCGGACGTGAAGATGCAAAAGGCCTGCTGGACGGCGTAACTGACGAGAGAAACGCCAAAGGCAACCCAAAGGCCGATTGAGCCTCCGGAACTCCAGTCCCAGGCGGTGCCAGCGTACGCTAGAACAACCATGAAGAGCGTAAAGGTGGATGCGTTCAGCACGGCTCCCACCCAGTCAACGGCTGCCAGCTTCGCCTTTGCAGGAACGGCAGGCTGGGGATTGTGGCGAGGGAACCAGAGGATGTAGATGGGTGCTGTGACGGCGGCCAGGACGAGGTTGATGTAAAAGGACCATCTCCAGGTGGCGCCGCTGCTGGCGAACGCGCCGCCGACGACGGGGCCGAGAATGCAGCATGTTCCCCAGCAGAGTCCGACGAGGGCGTTGTAAAGGGCACGCTGCTTGAGGCTGGTGAAGACGGCGATGTAGTGGAGGCAGCTGGGATGAGGCAATCTCGTCAGCATGGAAACTCTTGGGATTCCGCATCATACATTGTATGTTGGGGGCTGTGTTGTCTCACCCAAAATAAATTCCGGCTCCTCCAACTCCCGCCACAACTCTACCGACAATCATGGCGTTCATTGACGGTGCGGCTCCGCATACCGCGCTTCCTACTTCAAACAGGATGATGCTCGCGAGATAGAGCCATTTGATTTCAAAGGAACCGTAGAGAGAGCCGAGCAACAGGATGGTGGTGACAGAGCCCATGGGAAAGCCGATGCCGACCCATGACAGCTTCTCGATTTCTCCTAGAGACTCCAAGACGGGGCCTTGGACGTCTGCTGCTATGGATGTGTCTAGGCCTGTGAGTGTTTTGTTAGTTTAGTGAGAACGCTGGCAATTTCGTTTTGTTTTGTCAAGGCCATACCGTATAGAACGGCGGTGAGGTACAACCCCACGCAGATGGAATACCATTTCCAGGACGAGATGGACTGATTCAAGGGAGGCGTCAAAGTGTTGGTTGTCTTTTCATTTTCGGATTGCCCCTGTCTTTCTGTGTCGTCGGATGTGCTGCCATCTGATATGACTGGGGCCGCTTGTTTCGGCGGATCCATTGGCCTAGATTATCTTGAATGACGTGATGAAGGAGATTTCTTTTCTTATTTTTCTTATGTGGGCAGTTTTAGAACAACTGGAGGTCTTTGGAGATTGTCCTCTGTTGAAGATGGCGCGGGTCGAGTCTCATCATATAGTCGAGATCTAGCATTATCTATACAAAAACTTCAACGCCTGAATTACCAACGTACTGCTTAGCTACAACGAAAGATTCCAAAGCATTCTGCCTGCCAAATACCAGACTGTGGAACTCCGGAGAGAAAAAAGATTGGGCGTCAACCTTATTACGTGGCTCAGTTTCGGAGACAGATGGGATACTGCATACACATGAAGCATATAAGCCAGCAAACAGCACACGATGATAGGCTTGTTACTCCCTATCCCACCCAGAAGGCTTATAAATCTCGGTGTGTTGTTTATTTAGAGATACGGAAAGGTTATTAATATCTTCCGTGGGTGATAGTCTGGCTAGGGGATTGGAGCTAGATGTGTTGCTAGTTTGACGGCTAGGATGGGTTGACAAATTCAGTCGGCGATTTTACTAACATGTCCGCTTTCCGAGATGTGAATCGTGAAATAGATATAGAGACTATAAACAATTCAGCTGTCAGAATGTTTTTTTCCCTCTTCGTGGTTGAGAGGTGGATGTTATCCAGTTTCCCATATTACCTAATAATCAGCACCATTCGCTTTTCAACTATGATGAATCAAAATACTTTACGAAGTAGTATATATCTCTAAAAGATGCTTTAGACATTTAACACAGTTTTCCTTGAGCTTGATGATAATATTCTACGTTAGGCCGTCTTAGTATGAACTGCAGCATTGTGATGAGGCTCGTTTACATGTCCATTGCTCTATGACGAATTCTTTTCGAATTATTTCCTCTCTCCTTGTTCCATATAAGATGGAGCATCTCACTCGGATATGCGAATAACATACTTGCTCGCACTATTCTTGCCATCTCTTAAGTCCTTCAGCGCCCTCGAGATCCCGCCGAACCCACCATCAACAACTTCAAAAGGATGATGCGAGATGATACCATTAGCCAAAGCATCAGAGAGATAGCAAAAATACACATGCGCAAACGACTTTAGCGCAGTGGGTTTCCTGTGCTCAACTTCAGAACTTTTGATGTCGTTTGGCTCCCAGAGTGCTGGTGCAAAAGACACAGTCGTCTTTATCCCAGCAGCGACCTGCGGAGGCAATTCTTGTGGAAGGACCATGCTGAGACGCCCATTGACAGGATCCATGAGTTTAACCACAATAGACGTCGTATCTGGTGTACTGATAGCATCTAGGGCATACTCGAGCTTCGGAGCCAGTCTTTGGATCTCGGCAGTGACAAAATTCGGGCCTTTGCGATAGTCGATGACACAATCTCCCTTGGAGCTATCGAGGAGCAACTCTACAAATTCTGTTCCTCGTCCCGCAACGGCGTAGATGAGGTGAATGTTGGATAAAGAGGCCAGCTTCACTGCAAACGCCCCAACCGACGAAGCGGCGCCATAAATGACGAGAGGCGTGGGATCATCTGCGGGGACCCAAGGCTCAGGCAAGAGTAATTCTTTGTACAGATTCAATGAAGCTGTGATGTAGCTTAGTCCGAACGTAACAGCCTCTTGTAAATGCCGATCCATGTTAGCAATTGATTTAGGTAACATCATGGGCAGTTATGGGATTGACATGCCGTCAAAAGATACCGAGTCTGGTAAGATGTATGTCGTGTGTCTTGGGCCAACAGAGTATTCAGCAAATCCACTGCCATGATTGGTACTCTGGACGCGATCGCCTGGCTTGAATTCGTGGACTTTGGACCCTAGATAGCCAGATGTTATTACACAATGGCAATTCCTATCTATAAGCAAGTAAGCGGGATAGTCTCACCAACTGCGTACACGTAGCCAGCAACATCTTTGCCCGGGTTTGCGTATTGTTTTGCTTTCAAGTGTCCGTGGGGCTGAATGGCAACTTCAGGATCTGCGCCTTTCCAGTCAATCGGATTCAGCCCGATTGCCACAACTCTCACAATGACCTCTTCTTCTCCTGGAATTGGGATCTGGCTGTCGAGAATCTCGACTTCCAAGCTGGGCAGAACAATGGCTTCCTTCATGGTGATATTGGGTGGTAGAAAGTATGTTTCTTGTGATATACGTTGCTTAGGTGTTTAAAGATGTAGAGAGAGAGAGAGAGATGAGCATTTATATAGTTGGTTGTGTCTATGGAAAGAGGCCATACATGTATGGCGGGTGGCGGCAATTGACAGATGGCTTGATTTCAATAGAAGAGCTAGCTACCTATATTGCTTTGGATTCATTCTCAGACATAACGTAGAGCTGGCCCTGTCGGACCATTTGAATAATGCATTTTGGAATCTTGCGGACAGCAACCTTACACTATTTGAACTCTAATGAACAACTGAACATCTATTCTAGCTTATTGATGCGTTTCTATAAGCCAGTTGCCATGTGACTAATGTCACCAGTAAATGTGCATTACAAGGTATGATTCAGTATGTTCTTGTCTGGTGTTTTGACCATTGCCGTGATTGGCTTCTTGTTTCGGGATCATTTGTCAAGCGCCCGTGTTGGCGTCAGATCCCAGACTACCTTGGTGCATCTAAGCAACTTGCACGCCACCGTTATGAATCTGCCCAATTATGAAAGAGAAAGAACATGTTTCTCTCTCTTTCTCTCCATGGTAAACTCAAATGACTGTATTAACATTGTGGCTGTCTCAGTAGAACTTCCCAAGTTATAAAAAATCACCGTCGTCCACGGTGTAAAACTTGTGGTTTGCCTCTTCTTCCTCTACACAACTCCTCTTTGTCATGATTAAAAATCTTGACTTCATCATCAGCCATGCAATACGAAACCTTTGCCATACTTGGGGCGACAGGCCAGCAGGTATTTGCTTCTCCTTCCTCTGCGTGTACCCATGAGTCGACTAATCTCGGGCAGGGAGGGGCCGTCGCGAGGCATCTTGCCAAAACCTATCCTGATGCTAAAATCCGCGCCATTACAAGGTCCCCAGAGAAGCAGAATGCACAGGCACTCCTGTCGCTCCCTTGTTCAGGCAAGCTTTGCAGACAGGCTGAGTCTGGTGGAAGCATTTTCAGGGGCAGAAGTAATCTTCTTAGTTACAGACTATTGGAATACTCAGAACAATGTCGTTGCGGCCAATCTCAATACAGAAATCACAGACGGAATGACGGCTATCGAGGTTGCTGCTCGTACGAAAAGCTTGAAGCACTTTGTCTTTGGAACTCTGCTGGACTTTGCACCTCTATCTGACATGAAATGGAGAAACATGTATCACTTCAGTATGTCTCTTTTCATCATGTTTATGCTCCTTTTCGATTTATTAATAAGCTAAACGTTTGCTAGACACTAAAGCGGTTTTGAATCATTACATCAGAGCCAAACCGGATCTGTGGGCAAAGACAACCCTCATATTCTCTCCCATATATTATGAGAACTATCTTACTTTTGACCAAAAGTTCTACCCAATGCTTGGTGGCCCTAGAAAGGTACGTGAAACTTTCTCTTTAGTCTTGATTAGTACTTATACACCCAACGAAATACTTTTTCATTTAATTGGTCAAAGCTAATGTGAAACCCTAGATTGGCGATGAATATGTTGCATGGTACCCTGACGGTGGTACTTCGAATCTGTCATATTTGAGCATCGAAGATTTGGGCAAAGTGTTTGGGGCAGTTATTGAGAAGCCGCAAAGTTACTTCCAAAAGATGGCTATAATTGTTGGCGAGTTCTTTTCCGCTCAAGACCTAATTGGGCAATGGGCAGATGGTAACCATCTCAATATTCACGACTTGGCTTGCGATATTTCACCCACTGACTCGAATTATAGTTGTTGGTGTCAAGGCCAGGATTGAAACCCTGTCGTCAAAAGAATTCATCGACAGAGTTGGCCAACTCGGAGGGCCCGAATTCATGGCTCTGGAGATTTACGAGCAGATGAGATGCCTGGAAGAACTGGGTGATCTGAGAACAATCCAAACGGAGATTCCGATAGTCGATATGAGCAAGGTAGGGTTGTAAATCTTATACCTGCTATAGCAAATGATGCTTTCTAACGTTGTCACCTCGCAGGTAGTAGAGCTTACGAGCTGGAAACAGTGGATCGCGGCACAAGATTGGACCGAGTTTTTTCGTTTTGTAAGCGAGTGATTTGCAATCGCTTTGAGAGTAATATCGAATAAGTCCCTTGTCAGTAGCTCTGGTTAAGGATAGGAAAATATGTCAATATGGTTTGAGGCTCTTGCACTCTAAGTTTGTCCTTTTACGTACGAGAGGATTGTATTTGTGTAGAAAAAAGATGAAATATTGAAACTGCGGTATGTGTGGCTTTTGTACACTGTGAATGACTGATCATCTTCGTTTTTGTCTAGCTCTGTAAGTGGTCCATCGGCATTTCTGTCTGTGTAGAGTCTATTTCTGTGTGTAAATTATTGTCAAATTGCCTCCTCTTTCGCCGTCAGCTTGTTCGTGTAAGTCACGTCATGGTTTGACACAGTTGAAGAGTTGGTTATCAATCTCGATGAGTGGCTTGTGTCCAATAGACCAACCTTGCTCGATCGATCGGACGCTATACGTAAATTTGCCGATCTAAACTCTCAAGTCCTTGAGCTTACAAGCAACTGATAAGTAAGCAATCCTTCATGTCCGGAGCATTCTACCACTTAGTCAGAGAAACTCGTCTCAATGATTGCTCCGTCTCTCAGCTTCAAAACGGCATGCTTGACTGTTTTGACCGTCATCGGCAGTGGTACCCCATCATCCAACTGCCTTTCGACGTAACATGTCCTCACGGGGAGTCTCGAAGAGGGGCAAGGGGCGTCCTCGGAAAGAAGGGAGCGTTACCGATTCTTCCGCAAAGGTTCGTCGGTGCTGTTTGGTGTATTGACAACCCAATCGAACAGTGCGAGCTTACTTGATGCGTAGATCCAAAGAGAAAAGAACCGACAGGCTCAAAGCATATTCAGAGCTCGCAAACGAGCCACTGAGGTTGCAAGCGAGCTGCGAATATCCCAGCTTGAAGACATAGTTGACCGGATGGGGGATACCTTCCTTACTCTCGTGAACCACGTTATCCAGTCGAATCAGAAGCAAAAGGACCTTGTGTTGGCAGGGAGGCTCCAAGAGCCCATCAACACCTTTCTCACTCTAGCTGCAAATTCATCGGACCCGAGGTGGGATTCTCCCGACGCTGGAAATCAGGGTGACATGCGCCAACCAACTCCGCAACTGGTCTGGGATCCTGGTAATGAGAGGACAGTTGGGCCAGCAGCAATCGTCGAAGACACAAGCTCATCCCAGCAAGTCTCAGCTTTGCCGATTTGGAATTCACAGAACTCGGGCAACCTATGGAGTCTTCTTGATCAATTCGACTCAACTCCATCTTCGTTTCCCGAGCTCACCGGGTCTCCTACCAATGTCCTGGGAAATGGTTGGACAAAGGATCTACCTTTTTCATACATGGCTACTCTTGGTCAGGTTGTTGGACATCCCCGTAGCTCAGTCCGTGAGTACTCTCATCATCCAGGCCACCCTATACTATGTCTACTATATTCTTTTGGAGGTAAACCAACCCTTGTGCTCAGATGCGGCCAAGGATATATTTCGCTATGCGCTCAAGTTACACTCGAGAGATGAGTTATTATTCAACATTCGATGGTTCTTGGGGCCGGGGCAGCGAGAAGCCTATCGCCTGGGCATAACGGGGTTTCAGATCTTGAATGCCCAAGACAATGAAGGCTTTCCCACGTTGAGTCCTGCTGTGGATTCCGATGCGTGGAGTGACATCCAAACGCAAAAGCGACATAGCTCCAGTCTGCAACAGTCGCTGCTTAATGCGAGCGGCGTCGAGGCTTATTTGCTACACCATGGACTTCGGAGGATAACGCAAGATGTCCTCGAAATCGATCTAGAGCAACGGGACGACTCTCGCGAAGCACAGATGGAATCCAATTCTACGAGAAAGCCCAACCTGATTAATGCAAATGTATTCTTCCCCGCTGCACCACAGGGAGGAAGCAGAGTGACGGCAATTCCAACTCAAGGAACCCCTGAAAAACGGACTGTGAGATTCTCGGAATCTACCTTTATACGGTTTCTAGCTACGCAAGCGTCACATTGCCTAGCTTATGGGCCTGGATATCGAAAAGACCGTTTGCCTGATTTGATTGAAGCCGCTTCTCTTCTGCCTGGATGAAAGTTGTAACGAAATTGACTAGCAAACAAGGGATAACAATTTTAAGAAAGGAATTCGGTCTATACAGGTATGTTGGGCGTTTATGCTTTGCCTTGGAGGGGGGGCACGTCGAAGGGAAGAGGTGAAATTTGCATTGTAGTCTTTGATACCTACCATGATAATCTCACGAGGTTGCTGTTCTGTCCTTTGTTCATTTAATTCAATATGAGGAGTGTTTTATTGACCTCTACAAGGCGTATATACAGAGTGAACTATTTAAAATAGATCAATAAACCCTCTGAATCTATTGACTGAGAATTGCATATCATAGCCTAGCCAATCTGTATCTCTCTCTCTCTCCCCTTTTACTATCGCGAATTTCACGCAGTCGATAATGACACATGAATAGCATGATATTGATGCGTAGTGTTTTATGTTTCAATCACATCATCAAGCAGTCTCATGTGAAACTACATAATAATACTATGCGTGGCCGTTCCAAGACAGTCACACTCACTGATTTTGAGGTGGCATCGGCATCTTTATTCATAATCCCGCTCAGGCTGAGTAATAGCCACACATTATAGCTACAACAAAAGCGCTCAATCGTGGTATTCTCGCAGCATTGACAATGATTTGTAAGAAAGAAAGCGATTATTGACTCCTCTCGGTAGCTCGAGCTTAGCAATGCTTTGGGCAACTCTGGTCTTGAACAGATACAGCAGGTTTCAAAACGCTGTGCTGCAGTCCACAGGCAACCATATAAATAGTCAGACCAAGACAGGATGAAGAAACTACTTTAATTGCAGAGAATTCTTATAATCAGCTTGACAAACAGACAACTTGGCGTCTTTTGCTACAACCCACGTCAGCCCTTATGATGCCCTTACCAAGGCAGTGGCAGCCAATCCACTTACTGGCAAATCTTTCCTCATCACGGGCGCCGGTCGAGGCGTAGGCGAGCATATTACACGGGAAATTGCGGCAGCAGGCGCACAGCGCATCGGACTCGTTGGTCGTAATTTTGAGCGTATCAACGAGGCCAAGAAACGCTTCGAGGAGGCTTTTCCAAGGACCGTATTCGAGGCCTTTGCGGCTGATATCACCGACGAAGAAAAGATTGGGCTTATTTTCAAGATATTTGGTGTTCCCGATGTCTTGATTAATAACGCTGGTCATTTCCCAGATGAAGGCCCCTTTATTAAAGAAAACTTGAAGAGTTGGTGGACCGGCTTTGAGATGAACATCTTGGGCACGGCCATCGTTACCCAGCAATTCCTCAGAGCCAAGCCCAAAGACAAGAGTGCTATTGTCCTCAACGTCTCTACTCTTGCCGCTCACATGCATTTCCCAATGCACGGATGGTCAGGCTATACGGGAAGCAAGCTGGGCCAAGCACGAATCTTTGAACACATCCGCTTCGAACACCCAGACGTCCGGTTCATCAACTGCCACCCCGGCAGCATCAAATCCGACGGCTTCTCCAAGTCTGGCGCTCCGGAGCCGCCGACCGGCATGACGGATGGGAGAGTTGCGGGTCAGTTCTTTGCTTGGCTAGCTTCTGACGAGGCAGAGTTTTGAGCGGAAGGTTTGTCTGGGCTGAGTGGGATGTCGATGAACTCAAGGCGAAGAAGGAGCAGATTCTTGAGGAAGATCTCCTTCTTACGACGATTGACGGCTTCGCTCAGGGCTGGTGATTGTCAGGGACTGGAACACAAGGAAGAGAAGAACCATGTAAACAAGGAGACGAATAGCCGTCATCTAGCTACTACACTAGAGTTAGACAAGCAATACAGATTGTATTCATCTCTTAATATATTCAACGGGATGCTTCATTTCAGTTATCCAGCTGCTTTGCCCCCAACAACGATACTCACCAGCCAGAACTCGGAGAGATCTTGGCCAATCCTTGTCAGACAGGCTCGGAACAAATTGGTTTGTTACCGAATGTTTTCTATACGCTTCGTTACTTCTGTTACATAGAATAGTTACTTGAAAGATGGCCGAATCGGTTGGTAAACCTAACGGATATGAAAAAGATGTCATGTATTATAAATTATACTAATACAAAAAAGGGGTAAGTAATCTTATACAACCAGAAGTAAAGGCATATAAACTTGAGAAAGACAAGAAAAAAAAGAAGAAGAAGAAAAAGAACAAGTAACCTATTCATTTCGTGTGATGCAATCGGGATATGCCACCCATCAAAAATTCGTCGTATAACGTCATCGTCATCCATTCATCTCATCCCGCCCCTCTCTCGTCTCATTCATATCATTTCATGTTCTGTACCAAATATGCAAAAAAATTGTCGACAAAAGCATGCATACATGTACATCATTGTCATGCGGTTATGCAACACTCCTCCCATGCTCGCTCATATTGTCATTGTTTTCCTCATTATATGTACTCCCCTCCTTTTTTTCCTTTGTTAGTTTGCTTCTCTTATATAGGCATCATTCATCTACCGTCCAGGGCAGGTCTCTGTTGCCGACTTCGGTGCACGTCAAGTACCCGATGCTATCGGCAACGCGGCTGGAGCCGCTCAAATCCAGCTCCAGGCCGCTGTTCATAAGGGGCCGGACGACGGACCGCGCCATGGCCTTGAGCTCGTCCATGCGCTTCTCGAAGCGCCGCAGGTTCTCGCGGCTGTAGAACTCGGGCGTCAGCTTGAGGAACTTCTTACACTCGTCGTGGCCGAGGAACGTGTTCGGATTGCCGGAGCCGAGCGTGCGGTAGGCCCGGCCGACTGCGGTGAGAGGCGGGGCCGGAGGAGAAGTTGGTAGTGGAGCGGCGGGGCGGTTTGTGTCTCGGGATCCCGGGCGGCGGAACTCGGGCGGTGGCTGGGGCGTGGTGTTGTCGGCGATCCATTGGCGGAAGAGGCTCGTGGCCAGCCAGTCGAGGTAGCCGTTGTTGGGGCTGACGCGCTCGCCGCGGGACGTGGTCAGGTTGAGGCGGAACAGGCGGCCCTCGACGCGGCTGACTGTCTCCTCCAGCTCGTCCACCTTGTCCTCGATAATGTCGAGCACGATATCGGGCATGGTGGCGCGCAGGCTGCGCTCGCCCGCGGGCCACTGGCCAACGACGTGGATCAGGGCCTCCTGGAAGATGACCTTGCTGCGGGCCAGGTAGCCGAGCCGGAGGTATGAGATGGGGTACTTTGCGATCTGCTTCCACAGGCGGGACTGGAACTGAAGCAGGTGGTGGTCCACGCGGGGGCCGATGACGGGCAGGGCGTCGTACTGATCAGCCAGCGTCAGCAGGCTCTTGCACTGCACGTAGGCGTCGGCGACGTTGATGCTGTCCAGGACGGGCGGGTAGTTGTAAAAGGTGCGGAACAGGTTGTCGTAATCCCGCAGTAGATCCTCGTCGGCCTGCGAGAGAGTCTGGGGCTGGGCGCCGAGGCTCATGACGGAGCGAGAGTAGTCGCGCTTTGACGGGTAGCTGTTGCTCTTGTGATGTGAGCGCGACTGCGATGATGATGTCTTGGGGCCGGGGCCGAAGAGAGACGAGCCGAGCGTGCGCCCGTCGTCTCGAGGCTCGTCTCGCTGCACCAGCATGGGGATGTCGTTGTCGCCCGAGCCCGAGTCCAGCTCGTATCTCCATTTCTTGGTGGGCGTGGCTGTTCCCAGCTCAGAATCTCCGTCTGCGGTAGCTGCGGCGCCGTCCTCACCGATCCTCGACAGCTCGTGACCGCTCGGCAGCAGTGGTTGGGCTCGCGACCATTCGGACGAAGTGCTGGCCTCGAAGAAGCCGCTGCATCTGGTTCGCTACACATGGTTGCATCGTTTAGCACACAAGCGAGTTTTAAGACACAGCAGCAACGGGACGATCTCTTGGCGTCTGGCAGTTCAAGGGTCCACGGGATGAACCCAGCAGATGAGGCTAGT
>MDJU01000771.1:0-14244 GCA_001721665.1 Trichoderma pleuroti
TCAGGACACTCTCTGCTCGGACTAAAGCACACGGTAGCCTTTGCACCAGAGCATTCCCCCCCCCCGCGTTGTGCAAGCCCCCCTGGGAGCCACAAGTCCAGTGGTTAGTCAGCGGCACTTGAGTGGGAGAGGAGGACTGGCGTGTCCCTAGAGCGAGCGACGCGACATCGAAGAGCCACGCCCAGTTGACTGACAGGCCATTGACAATTCCGGGTTCCGATTCGTCAACTCGCATTGGATCTCTTTTTTCCCATTGCCTTTTGCTCTCGTTGCTTCCTGATCCGTGCTTTTGGACAGACGCCTTGCCAATTAGCGGGCTTCCACAGGTATAAAAGGGCATCATCGTCCCGTCTCCTCTCTTCGAGTGTCACTCTCAACTCAACCTGACTCATCTTGTCTCCAGGCACTCGACACTCCTTTTCCCACGCACGAATCGTTCTTTTCTTCCTCCACGCTCACGCCCGGTTGACAGTCTTGATCTTCAAGTCATTCCTTGCCAACATGTCGTACATTCCGTACCCCCAAGACGTCGACCTCACTGCGGGTGCAGTCCGCGAGCCACTCGCAAACGTGACCAAGGCTGTTGAGAACCCTCTTTTGCTCTCCCTCTCGCAGCCCGGGCGGGACGACGTCCAGAACAAAGGCGGGCCAACCACCGACACTGGCCATAGCCAGACCACAAACACCACCGATGCTTCTGCTGGGGCTGGTAGCGGAGGCACCGCCGATGCCAACAGTGGTGCTCGTCATGACCTCTCGAGGCTAGACGCCCAAGCACCCCGGCCTGGTCCGGCCTCGACGCACCACACTACCGGCGCTGTGGATGGCAGGAGTGTCTCTGGCGTGGGCACTCCAGACTCCAAGACTGGCGACTCTGCGTACGGCACAGCCAACGATCCGTATGTTGACCATGAGGTCTCCCACATGGCGCCCTGGGCTCAGGACAAGATCAGGAGCCTGGGCAAAGAAAAGTAAGCAATTGCTCACAGAAGCAATGGGATTGGACGATGAGCATACCTGAAGACGACCTCATGGCCACCAATTGTCGTCACCGACCGTCGTTCCATCCCATCTCAAGGGCACGTGCCTTGTCGACACATGTCTCATATGAAACCCGGAACAAGAGACACTGGCATAGTCTCAGCCTTGTCGCCAGAGAGAGCCGAGACACACACACACACGTCCCCTCCAACGCGAAAAACAAAACATCAACGAAGACAACGAGAAGAAGAGATCAACGACCATCCAGGGGATAGAGAGAAGGAGAAGAGCCATGCTCGGACCATCGGAGCTGCTTTTGCCTTGACCGATTTTTCCCTTCTGCTCCACTATGTATGAATAAAGTTTAGTCGCCGTCAGTTACCCCTTTGAATACCGACGCGGCAACTCATAGGCCCGATGAGAAAGCCCAGAACAAAAAAAAGAACAAAAAAAATAGGTTTCACGTGTAGTATATGGGAGGATCACTGACGATACGCAAGGGTGGTATTGATGTTTTTTTTTGGATTCCCCCTCGAGTTATATATCTGCTAATAAAAATACGGGAGATTTTGTTTGGCGGTGCCCATGGGCATTGCATTGGGCACCAGCACCCTCTTATAACCCAGCTTAGCTACGTACAAATGACACACCAAGTTAATCTCCTCATCCGTCGTCCCAGCTGCATGCAATTCAAATCTCGGAACGTTGTGACCCCATGAAACGACTGGGCCTTCCATGCTCTCGGGCGCAGAGAACGCTTGGGTGACACACGTTTCCATCCCGTGCCGTTGGGAAATGTCACTTTTGCCGGGAGCGCAAAACTACTATGCTTTACCATCACATGTTAGTGCCCAATCCCACGGGTTACTCACAAGCCATGCGCCCCCCAGCCACAGGGGAAGAAAAAAAGGTGGTAATTTGACAGTGTGACGAAGAGTGCATGAGGTGATGTGCTCAGTTACAAGCAACAGCTGAGTGCTACCTTGGCAAAAAAAAAAAAAAAAAGGTGATGAAAGCAGAGCCCCCCCCTGCAGGGACAGCTTACATCGATTGACGCATTGAAGCTAGAGAGAGATGAGATTTAGGCGAATGTCTGTATAGAGTTTTTAGTTGCCCGCACGTCTATCCTTGAAACTCTCTAAGGCTGGATTTTACAAGAAACTTGTTTTCCCCTGAGAGATTTACGCATAGTGGGCATGACAAAAGCCGATATCTAGGAACAAGCTTTCGTATCTCTCTAAACTCTGCTGGATCAACACGAGCGACCAACCCGTCTTACCACGTGTACCTACGTACGCCCTTGCTTACTACCTACTAGGTACCTATCCTCCCGACTTTTGCTCCGAACACGGGGGTGAAAGAAACGGCCCCTTGCGTCAGCGTATGATATCAGACCGTTGCCGTTCCTGCATCGATCCGCTGTCAACCCGTGTGCAACGGTTCAACTTCACCCAAAGAGAGCCGGCGAGATCCCAGCCCGCGCCCCAGTCTTGCACCAAAAACGTACATGGATCAACAGACAAATCACGTTTGCACACGGCATCAAAATAGGACATGGTCGTGTAGATCAAGTAGAAGAAGAAGAAGAAGTAGTAAAAAGAAAAAAACGGGGGATATAATGCATTAGTATACCACTAGAGTACATGCAGGGGCTGACATAATCGTCAAAAGAAGAGTAGGTAGTTTTTCCATGCAATCGTCAAATAAATAGGGAAAAAGGTTTGACAGACGCCGGGGAAAACGTCCCCCTTCCTCCATCCATTTCCCAACAACCTGCCCTGCTGTATGAAGAAAAAACAACAACGTAATCTTGCCTCAAGATATTAAATTAACCGTGTACCAGAGAAAAAATCCTTCATGCGCAAAAAATAAGGGGGGAACTCTCCCGCTCCCCCATGCCTTGTATCCACAAAATTAAGAGAAGAAGGCAATGGCCAGAGCAACGCCGGCAACGAGGGCGAGGGGAGAAGAGAGGCGGCCAGCGGCGCTTCCGGGAGGAACGGTGGTAATGGCGGGGTTTGCGGAAGTGGAAGCAGCAGTGGTTTGTCTTCCTGTAAACACACAAGAGATATCGGTTAGCGGGGTCTGAAGCGAGCTTTGTACGAGGCAAACAATGACAAGTTTTGTGCGCAAAGAGTCAAAGAATACGTACCCGTGGTGGTTGTAGCCGCGTGTGTGGGAGCAACCGTGGTGGAGTTGTGCCTGGGGGGGATGGAAGAAGAGTGGGTGGTGCTCGAGGCCTCCTCGGTGGTGGAGTGAGCAGTGGTTGACTTGACCAGCGTGGTCGAGTGCTCCGTGGTGGAGGAAGCCTTGGTGCTGGTGGGCTCAGCGGTGGTGGTCTCGGAGGTGGGAGCGGCCGTGTTGGACTCGGCGGCGCTCGAGGCAGATGAGGCGCTGGAGACGGCCTCGGCGGTGCCCTGGTAGGAGAACTGCGCGCTGTAGTTGCTCTCGCCGCTCTTGTCGGTGATCTTGAAGCTGTAGATGCCAGAGGGCAGGTCCTCCAGGGTAACGGTGGTGGAGGAGCCGGTGGCAGAAGCTGTCGCACAGCTGGTTAGCAAGTTTGTTTCTACTCGACGAGGAGAGGAGACAACTCACCAGCAAGAACCTTGACGTCCTTGAGGTTGGTGCTGGCACCAGTCTGGAGAAGAATCTCGCAGCCCGAAGAGCAGCCAGAGTACTCGAGGGTAAAGGGCTTGCCCTCCTGGACCTCAAAGGCCGAGTTGAGGAACTGGGGCTTGGCGAGAGCGACGGCAACAATGGCCGAGACGGCAGCGACAGAGTACTTCATTTTGAGTAGGTTGAAGGACGAAAATAAATTCTGAACGAGAGACGAGAAGAAGCGGTCGGCTGATGGGAAAAAGAGATTGTCAGCTTTTTTTTGTTACGTCGATCAATCAAGCAGCGAGTGTGTGACTGGCATGTTGGTTGAGGAGGAAACCAAGTTTCGGGAGGAAAGCCATAGGAATGAGCATGATGAAACAACAGGAGGCAAGGACTGAGCCGTTGTCAGCTGGCAGACGCGCATTCCGTCCGACTGACAGCCGCCAACTGGTTTTCGACTGTCCTCGAGCCACTGCCATTGCCTCCTTCACCATTCACAGCTGGCAAGCCATTGATTGATTGATACCAGCCTCGGCAGCACCAACCATGCTGGCAAAAGCAGCCCACCAGATGGATTCTGCCATTGCGGAGTTGCTGGCTCAACACGATGCACAGAATCGACAGCATAGACAGGAAGAGGAAGGAAAGAAGAAAAAAAGGGCAGGGGTAGCTGCGCGCAGGCGATCCGATCTCGTGTGAATACGAGAAACAGATCGCCTTTTTCCGTCTCCATCGCCAACCAAAGACAGCAACTACACCTTATACACAACACCGCAACAGGAAACTCGATAAAAAAATGGAGAAGAAACTTACACTCAAATGAAACAAGGGCCTAGAAAGCGAGTGATCAGGCAAAGATGGCGAGCAACGAAGGCAGAATCAAGAGAAGAAAAAAAGAGCAGAGCCAGGCGGAGCAGGACGGCAACGGGTAATTAAGTCTGAAGCAGACAACGCCAGGAGTGGAGCGGGCAGGCGCTGGAACTGGACCAAAGGTCCCCCCAGGAGGCTCCATTCCCAGCATCTCGTCGTGGGACAGGGGGCGCGGGAATTGGAGGGGGCCGAGCGCAGCCGCCGCGGTTTGTTAGCGATCAAGTCAGTGCAAATCGCCCATCGCGACAGCCTGGGGGGGTGCCTGGTTAGCTCAATGCATCAGACCTGAAGCTTCGAGTCTTCACGTCAACATAGTCTGGTCACTTTGGCTGCAGGCCGTGCGGGCCCATCAGCACCGCCCGGGAACCCCTGGCCAGCCCTCTTCAGCCCGCCAGCGCCACCCACTAGCGGGCAGCGAGCTTAGCAGCAGCCTGAGCTTGTATGGATCATTCAATGTGAATGGATCAAATGGGATGGACAGCACCAGCACCAGACCAGACTAGCAGGCGGCGCCTCAACGAGTAACAATCACGGTGGACGGAGTCGAGGCCAAGCTTTCGTTGCCCCCCCCGGGAAATAACATCAACCTGGCCTAGCGCCGCGTCCGCTGTTCCTGGGCTGGGCTGTCTGTCATTCCAATCTCGCCGGGCCATGAAATTCCACCGGGTCAATGCCAGCGGCTGCAACGGCACGGCAACCAGAAAGAAGAAGTACACAGTGAAGAAATGGGAGCCACGAGGGAAAAGACGTCCAGTGCCTGAGTCAGCCAGCCCCGTCGCTGGCGCATGCATTGAAGCCAACCTAATACATCGACACTGCTGCCAACACTTGCACTGTAGCAGGTACACACACACCAAGACGCATGCCCAGCACAGGCAGCGAGCGAAATTGGCGCCATGGAAGTCTTGGGGAACCGCAATCCTACGCCTCGCTTACAGCTTTTGCTCATCGTCCTCTCCATATTCATGTCATGTCATGCAATCCAATGCAAGAGCCTTTTTTTTTTCCTTCGGCGTGAGCCCAAAACGACTTCGTCCATGTCATCAAAAAGAAAACTCTGAGCTGCGGCTGCGGCTGCGGGCAAATCAAATTCAACTCCCGCAGCCCCCAGGCCAATGGCGACGGCAGAAGCGTCACCATCAACTCGCATTCGCCGCCACACTTTTTGTCGATGGCTCATTGTCTTGTCCAATACGGGATTCTACCAGACGCCATTGACTTTTTTTTTTATCGGCTTCGTGTTTTTTTTAGAGCTTCGTGTCGACCCGGTTCCATCAGCATCGTCATCCGCGCCATCTGCAGCCTGAAAAGCTTCTTTTTTATGCTCCCTCCTCTCTCTCTCTATCGCGCGCGTTGCCATCTCCTTGCCTCTCTCTCTCGCCTCAGACAAGCTCACGCCTTGTTCCGCCGTTTGCACTCTCGTCATTCATGTCTTGTCCCACGGCGGCCTGGAGACCCAGTCCCGCAATCAAAAAAAAAAAAGGCACCGCGTCCAACCAACAGCCGAGCATCCCCATCCCATCCCATTGAATTTGATCCCATCAATATACTCCGTATTTCCCAACCATCACAAGCCCAATGCCCTCAGCCTCTCCCCTAAAGCCAACCCGCCTCGCGCAAAGCAACTCCACTCAGGCCCCCCAAACTGCCCCTGTCCGGCTCATACCCAAACGGGCAATCGCCAGCCCCAAAAACGCCTTTATAGCGTCCGCGTCGCGATCAGCAGCCCATCCAACGCATTCGGCACATTTCCCAAGAGAGCACTCTCACGCACCTTTGTTGGTTGTTGGTTTGATTCAACTTTTTTTGTTTTTTTTCCTTCTTTTCATTTCTTCCATTCGTCTCAAGTTGATATCATTGCCCAAAGTCCCATCGTCAGAGTTCGACACAGCCCGCCGCTCCACAACACCAAACCCCACGACGTGCGCAAGCTCCTCTTTCATCGCAACCTTTTTCGCGGGAAAATGTCATTGACTCTTTGCCATATCCCCAAAAAGATTGCACCACGAACAGGCATCATCCCACTGCACACAGCCCATGGCTAAACTCTGAATGCGCAAACACGAATCCCCCATCTGCACGTTACGCGGCCCTAATACGTAACAACAACATCATGCTTTTCTCGCCCTCTCCCCCATCCCCCTTCATCCTTTGGTGAGACCAATGCAAAACCGTATCAACCAGAGGCAATCATGACATTCCACCATCAGCCGTCATTCGCTCCCCCCCTCCCCCAGCCGATGCATCGAGGCTGTGCTCGCCCAGGTCGCTCATTGCACCGAAATCACAGCACTAGCCAGAAAATCAATAACACCAAAAAAACAAGGCCCCCCCCCTTTTCCCTCTTTTACCTCATCCAATAGCTTCAACAACCTTCAGCTCCGCCCCCCCTTTTTATTACCTCATCTTTTTTTCTTCCTTCTTTCCCACAGCAAGCTCGTTTTCTGTCTCTCAACTACTATAGGTAGTAATCGTTGTAGGTACTCCGTAGTATACGGCAATTTGCATCGCTGTCCCACTTCCTCTTTTGCCAAATCGACATACCTCTCCCCTTCCCCAAGCAACCCCCCTGTCTCTCTTCTGCTCAGCCATCCCCGCAAAATCTCCAAAAGAGCGTCAGGCCAAGCCCATTGGGTCTCGCTTGGAGGGGGAAATCCTGTTCCTGTTCTTTGTCTCACGTTCCGTGTGGAGAAGAGTAATCGATAGGCAATCTCCTGCCCCCCCCCCCGACTCCACTGCGTCAGATGGCGGCTGTCTGGATGGAGGATGGATTCAGGTTTGGTCTTTTCTGCTAGTCGTAGATAATACCCAGTAGTGGACTATGTACTCGTAGCACCCGTACTCGTAGTGCCGGTACTCGAAGTAGCAGTACCGTCTTTCACAATGGGCCACCCCAACAAGATGGATTCCCGACGCAAGTTCCAGATATCCTTCTCCGTCAAAAGAACATCAGGATACTGATGCTTCAGCACCTCGATGATGCCCCTCGCCGAGAGATTGGAGTGATGCAGCAGGGCCCTGATGATGGTCTTTTGGGCATCCGTCAAGGCGCCGCGCCGGTGCTCCGGAAAGGCAATCGGAAGGTCAGGCTCGTGGTTGTGGTCGCCGCACAGGATCCCCGGCACCCACAGGTCGTCCGAGTCCTTCCTCTGCACAATCTTCATCTTGAACGGACACCCCGTGCGCTTCGTCGTCGACTTGCGCAGGCCCGCCGACTTGGGCTTGTACGCGCCGTTTCCGCGCACGCAGGCAATGTCGTAGCGGCGCGGCTTGCCGTCCTCGTAGCAGGACGGCCGCTTCTTGACCATGGCGAAGCCTTCGGCGCGCGCATGCGCCTGGAGCGCTTCAAAGGCCTCGTCCGACGTGGCAAAGTGCTTGTCGGTGGGAGGGGGTTGGAGCGGCATTTTTTTTGCGAAGAAGGAAGAAGGGAAAAAATTCAATGGGGGTTGGATGTTCGTTGATTCTGCAAAACGCCTTGCTCGACTTCGCGATACAGTAGCTGTAGCCACGTAAAGGGGGCAGAATGATACCAGTTCTATCTCGATTCAGCAAACGCTACAGAAAGGTACATTACTTCGCCATCTATTTGAACATGTTGCTTAGGTACCGAGTATGTACACTCTGACTAGGTAGTTTAGCCAGCTTACCCCGTCCGAATAGCGTGGGTCGCCAGTCATTACTGCTAGAGGCGAGTCGAGCTCTTGGTCGAAAACGCCCCCCGGCAGTGCCAACATGAAGCGATAGTTTGGTTGCCACCGAGCAATAGCTCCGTTCCATTTCATCTTGTTGTAGGTAGCTATCTATTAATTGGCATCGAATCAAAGCCCGTAAACGCCAATGTGTCTCAAAATAAACGCCACCTCTTTTCGCCCTAGGCAAAAAGAAGGGAGAACTTGCCGTGCCGCCAGGAGATCGGCACAAGCATGAGGTGGCCATGAGGTGGCCATGACGAAGCGCCCAACTTCAACCCATTTGGCCCAAATGCCAGTCACGGCGGCTGCAATGGCAAGGTTGATTCCGCCTCGCAATCAAATCAATGCTCATACTGCTAGGTAGTATCCATTGATTTTCTGCCCTTCGGTCCCGTTAGCAGCTTAGCGCTCCCATTCTCTTTAAACCTAGATAGAGGACACACATCACGTTGAAAACACATGCCATCTCATTGCATCAATTACTACTAGGTCATAGCTGTATTTACACAATGCCGACCCAGCCATCGGTACAATCATGAATGTCCTTGACACATTCCCTCCGCCCTTGCCTCACTACATGTTTTTTTTTCTTTCCCATCAGCTACCAGCTGAGCTGATTGTTCATTATTCGGCCAGTCCCTTGACTCGCTCGTTATGCCAGCACATGAAAAAAATGGAGATAATAGATACGATGATGAATTCCAAATCTTGGAGCACTGGGTATTTTGGGGGGGGGGGGGTGTGAATGAAAAAAAAAAACGAATGACGCGTTTAGTGCTCCAACAGGCGCAAGCTACCCTGGACGACGACGTTTTCGAGAATGGACCCCGGGGGAATGTCAATGGTGCTTCCCTCGGTTGCCACGATGATGACTGTGCCCTTGAGCGTCACGCCGCGGCCCAGGTTGACGGCACCAGTAATGGTCAGGTGGTCAAGCTCCAGCACCTTGGGGATGGAGGGAATGTGCTTCTGAAAGTCGGACACCTTCTTAAAGTCGCTGCCCAGCTTGATCAGAGGGGCGTCGCCGAATCGGGCGGCGCTCATCTGGAGCTGGCCGTGCTTGAGGGTGTACAGGTCCGACTTGACCAGCATCAGGTCGGAGCACGTCTTGACGGGCAAGAAGCGCCGACGGGGAACGTTGACACCGTGGGCATTGTTGAAGTGGCGGATGGCGGCACCGACGGCCGTCTCGAGCTGGAGGATGGAAATGTCCGACTCGCCCTTCTTGTCGCCGGGGATGGTCTTGCCGTTGGGGATAATCTCCATGGCCAGCTCGTTGTTCTCCACCACGCGCTTGATGGCGCTGAGGTTGAGCCAGATGTTGTTGGTGTTGAAGTACTTGAACTTCTTGATGGACTTGAACTCGTTGACGTGCTCCTTGGGCACCTGGGCGATTTCGAGCAGGCGGACGGATCCCTCGTAGTCAATAATGGTACCACCCTTGACGTCGGCCTTGGTCTTGTTGGTCAACTCCATGATGTACTCGGCCTTGGTCTCAACCATGTGCTGCAGGATGCGCAGGTCGACGACGGCGCCCAGGTTGTCGACGTTGGACAAGAAGACGATTTCGATGCCGCGCTCCAACAGCTTGTCGAGGATGCCCGAGTTGTACAGGGACTCGAAAACGTCACCGTGTCCGGGAGGGTACCACTCGGTGATGGACGAGTTGAACGACTTGGGGACGGGCAGCAGCGAGTCCTTGTAGATGCGGGGGTATCTTGACTGGTTGAAGGTGAGGATGTCCACGTTGTGGCCCTCGTACTTTTTGATGATGGCGGCGGTGTCATCGTTGGTGTTGAACGAGTTCATCAGGATAAAGGGCACGTTGACACCGTACGTGCGGTTCAGGTATTCAATCTGACGGACAGACAGGTCGAGGAAGGACATGCCATCACGGACCTCAATGACGGACTTGGGTCCGACGCAACCCATGGAGGTACCCAGACCTCCGTTGAGCTTGAGGACGGCGAGCTTGTTCAGGAACTGGACGGACTCGGTGTTGGCAAGGTCCTCGTAGTCGACGACCTGTCCCTGGGCGGGAGGGGCAATGCGGTCCCAGTCACTATAGCTCTTTATGTCAGCAACCCTTGTCGTATGGTATCAGGGGGGAGGGGTATAAAACGTACACCGCATTTCCCTTGGCCTTGTCGTTGAGGTATCGTCGGAACAGGGCAAAGAAGTTGTCCATTTCAGTCTCGAACAGCTAAAAAAAAATTCCCAGTGCGTTAGCAGAGCTGCCACCCGCTTTTGGTTGGTTTATCATGATTGCTAACCTTCTTCTCCTTGGGGTCCTCGACGGTCTCGGCGAGGTTGGTCAGGGCATTTCGCATCTGGGCAGCAGCGACGTTGGTCGAGGTGTTCTCAAAGGCCTGGGTATGATCGGTTAGCTGGCGCTCACGAAGCTCTTCGTTGGGAGACATTTTTGCAATTTTGGTGATGGGAAGAAGGAATCAAAATCAAATCGCGGAGCAGGCAAGATAAAAAAGGGAAGAGAAGCCGCTGTTGACCAAGGCAGAGCTTGGCTGGCAGTGATTAGAGGCACCATTTCTGCGAGCCCTCAGCAATCAGCAAATGCCATCAGGTGATGGCAAGTGCACAAAGATGTCAGGTCGCTCCCGCGGCCATTAGTTTTCCCCAAGGCCATTCTTTCAAAACTCAATGGCCATACCGCCTCACCACGACCAAAGCACAGCCAGGGGGGAGGGAGGGGTACGGCATCAGTCAAGTCAGACGTGGGGGGGAGCTTCCCATAGCTTAGCTATACCGCCAAAGCGCTAGCTAGCTGTCTCTTTTTTTTTCTCGTCGCCAGGGCTCGCATCGCAGTCAAGGTCAGGGCCAATGTCACGGCGGTGACGAGCAACAGGCTGTAGAACGAAGGAAACGAAGGAAACGAAGGAAACGAGGGAAACGAGGGGCTACTTGCCATGTGGCTGCGCGTCTTGCCATGGTGACGCTGCTCAAAGCCGTTGTCCTCGGGGTTTGGCATGAGGTGCGTTGGCAGAGCGCTCTTGACTCCCGCCATTGTGAATGTGATGTTGTGTTTGCTCGAGTCGGGGTGTTTGCTTGTGAGACGGGGCTCGTACGCGGGCGAGCTGGTCGATTCTGCGGCGATTCGCAGCTTTAAATGCAGGTTGGAGATGGAGGTTGGCGGTTGCAAGAAGGGGGGAGGTATCAGGTCGTAAGGTGGGGTGGATGATGGACTGGCGGGGTGGGTTTGAATTGAGCTTTGCCCCAAGCAGGATGTTTAGCCAATCTAGCACGACCCAGTTAATTACGCTGCCGTTGCATGTGCTCCAGCTGTGCTGATTGTGATTGATTCTGTCGTGTTGACGTCAATCAGTGACGCCCGCCAGCAGCACGGCGTCTGTTTGACGGTTGGGGGGGGGGGCGAAATCGAAGATGGAGGCAATACGTACAAGACACGGCAGTCGCTTTGGCTCCCAAGGCGGATGTTATGTTGCTACACGGCAGGATCAGGATATGGAATGAAGAGAGAGAGAGAGAGAAAAGAAGCAATTCCCATGTCCACAGATCGACGGCAGAACCTCTGGCTTTAACAGAAACGGGGCAGCCCCTTTATTATTGGGTCAATGGGCTGCTGCTGCAACTTTTTGACCGTAATTTCTGGATCCCATCGTTGCTGTGCTGTGTCGTGTCGATTCCCCTGAACAACCACGCCGCTCCACCAGCATTTCGCATCGACCTACTAGCAGGAAGCCCGCGCAACTCATCCCGGCCGGATCCCCTCGCTGTCAGGAGCCCAAGGCCGGGGGTGAGGGGGACCACCAATCATGCGCGGCTGAGCCAGACCGTTTTCTTCTACCTACTCGTACTCCCTCCTATGCTTCCAGGTCGAGTCGAGTCTATTTTTTCGCCGCCAGGACAAGGAAAAGCCTGTTCGGAATGCCATCCACCTTGCACAGTGAATGGGAGGTGGGATCCGCAGTTCAGCAATGAACCCCGCCACATTTTCTTGTCTGCCTGGTTTCACGGCCCAAGCTTATTTACTAATAGGCAAGTGGCCAATTGTGTGAGAGGGTGGTGTTCATGTTCTCTTTGCGCTTGGCACATGTTCCCTGTGCCAATCGGTTCCCAACAGAATCCCACGCTTCGGCTGCTGGTAGTGAGGGTGGAGGGGAAAAGAGGCAAAAGCGAGAGAGAAACTAGACAAAAAAGTGTGGCAGACAGACGGCAGGAGATTGAAGAGGGGTTTTTTTTATCCCTCTGCCATCATCCGTGGCTTCGTTTTCATTCTCACTGCATCCCGCAACTCGTGTTAGGGGTACCTCGCACATGTATATATGCACGACGATACATATGCATCGGCGCCCAGATGCCATTCACAGGCGGCGGCAAATCACGACGGAGCACATGTTGCGTCTGGCTGCCCAAAGGACTGCCATTGGGCTGCGTGCCCATGCTGTAATCCCTCAAAGCAGGCAAAAATCCCTCGACTCCCAACGAGATGGCAGCTCTAGACTCTGGCCATGGACGTAAGGGCCAAAAAAAAAGGAGTCGTGTACTCGAACTTGAAAGGTTCAGGCACAAAGTCATCAGTCGCACGGGTGACATGTCTCTTTTCTTTTTAGACAACAACGCTTCGCAAGGTTCATCATCTGTATCCTTACTCAGGCAAGGTACTGACGTCTGCTAGTCGGCACTACTGCCGGCTCTGCTCGGTAGAGGTCATCCGGAAGGCCTCCCGCCTGGCTGAGAGACGGATGCGTCCAGACAAACAGGAACCTGGTAGTCCAAGGTACTTGTGGCAGCAACAGTCGCGCGGTTTTTCTTTCTTCTCTTTTTTTTCTGCATACTTCATATATTAATATGGCCACTGAGTCCCAATCCCAATCCCTCTGGAAGGAAAAGTGCTCAACTCGGAAATGGGACTCGAGTTAGGCATCGACACATTACCACGATGCGACCTCCGTATCAGCTCCGGACCTCCTATAACGGCCCGGTTTGGCTCCAAACACGTGGGGTGAAGGCGAGCATCGGCATTGCTCGGAATCGGCTCAAACAGCATTGGGCAAAAAAGAAAAAAAAAGAGAAAAAAAAAAGAGAAAAAAAAAGGGAGGTACTTTGCAGCGTTCTCGTCCATCAGCAACAAGACGAATGAAGAAGGCAAAAAAAAAAAAGCAATTATCATCATGCAGAATATTGCTACTGTTTCGCTAACAACAGGTTTGGTCCACTGCAAGAAATGACGATAATTTCCCGCTGTGCTGTAGCTCCGCCCTCTGTGTAAACTGTAGCAGATGGTGCAAAACGCCAGTCTCCAATCGGATTCTCCTGACCGGGGTAAACGGTGAGAAGGAAAAGAGAGACGACTTTTATTTTGCAAGTCGCACCTGGTCCAGAGTGCCTCTTGTTGAAAAGAAGATAAAAAAAAACTACTTAATCGGCCTTGTTCCCCCGTCATGGAGATTGGAGATGATAAAGCCAAGGTTGCAATCGATGGCCTTTATCGCTGCCACGCCATTCGGCCTGCAAAAAGCCCCATAGATAGGATCCCGTGCCCCCCAAAAAGAGCATTCCAGCGGGCCTCGACGCCCATCAGGGCCGCAGCAACCACTAAACTACGCCCTGTAGCGCCCTGTAGCCAGCCACTCAGACCCCGTGGCGGCGCGCCGGCTCTTGAATGGCCCCGTGCTCTCCCAGCGTAGGTTCCGAATTTTCCACGACAACGTTGCATCTGGGGGGGTCCGAGTGACGATGCACAAGATAAAAGTCAAAGGAAACATTCCAAGCGCGCAAGAGCCGCCCAGATAGTGCCAGAGCGGCGTCATTGCCAATGCACGGCTGGACGAGTCCGCGATGACACATTCTGGAGCTTCCAGTTTGCGCACGGCGGTGGAGTCGAATGTTGCAGAGATTGTGTTAATGGATGTGCCTGATGGAGAATCCTCTGGCATCCGCAAACCGTTTGCTCTTATATCGCCATGTACCCCGCGAGTCTCCTTCTCGCCCCCCTTATCCTGGTAAGTGAACATGGGGCACGAGTTCAGAATGGTTAGAGCGTTCTCCCAGTCCTCCATGGCAACATAGACTTGAGCCAACCTGGCCCAAGTGCCAAATTCGCTTGGCGCAGCAATGGTAC
>MDJU01000772.1:0-14201 GCA_001721665.1 Trichoderma pleuroti
GATTTATGGAGTCAACGAGAGCATGATGAGAAGACTGATGCATCGGGTTCAGACTCTGTTCACCTCTGCGGCATCCCGATACGGCACGATGTTCACTGCCAACTCCTTGCTGTAAGAACAGCCCAACTTGTTATCGCATACAAGTGTCTACCTACTTCTTTGCACTATTATTAGCAATTTTGGCTTTTTGATATTGAAACCCAATCCAGCGTCCCGTATCAGATAACGTTGCTAAACTCTACTCTGTATGTTGGTGATTCATGTGGCGGCGGCAACACAACAAACAACCCTGAAGCCACCAGCCCAGAATCCACAGCACTAAACGGCGGCCCGGCGCCTTATTTGCGGGTACGAGAAGCCTGGGCTGTCGATCTGCGGTAGATTAAGATGAATGGCTGGCTGAGTGTGTGTACGGAGTACTGTAGCATCCATTGTTAACTGTTTGTTTACATCTGAATCTTCATCTTGATCTTGTGTCGTGCCGAGCCCGGCTTGTGCTGCCTCATGCCCATGCCTGTATGCCCATCATTGCCGGCCCTACTACTAGGTACTCCGTAAACCACCACTCAACTGCTTGTCCATACAAACTCGTATTAGTTTTAGCACCGGGAACCAACACGAACATGGCCACTGTCATCATCTCACGGGCATCCGTGCGTTTTAAAAAAAAAAGCCCAGTTCATGTTGCCTCCCTTGCATCCCCCCGCGCTTCCACCAATACAATCAATGGCAGGGATTTTGGCTGCATTCTGGGCCCCCCAAGGCGCAGCGGCTATTCCCCCCCAGCCTCTGTCTCTGCGTTTCAGCGGCTTGAATCGAGTTGAATTGGCATCCATTTCAGATTTCTGATGTTTGTGAAGCTGGAGACTTTTTATTGTAATAATACAGGTCATACTTGACATACCAAAGCATGTATGTATACTACTCTGGAGAGCGTGTCTGCCTTGTCTACTCCATGTACTGCCCATCCCTGTAGATGATCAACTGCTAGACATGGATCCAAGACACGAAATGGCTGCATCGTATCGGCTTGTGCAAAGACAATCAAATCATTTATCATTTGCCAGACTAGTCTGCCCAAGCTGAAAAATGCCCAGAGATACGAAGCAAAGTAAATGTGCCGCATCGAATCCCCGGCCCGTGTAGCCGCCTGGCAATTCGTTGGCCCGTCATCCCCAAACAATTGCATGCTGCTGCTAGCTACTACTTGATTTGTTGTTTACCATGGGAGTCTTGTTTCTTTGCTCTCTCCGCCATTTCCATTTCCATTTTCATCCTCCTCCTCACCCCCTCCTCTGTATTCTACCAACCTACCTAGTAAGAGCATCTCATCTCGTTGATTCTCCCTCCAACAAATACGAAAGAGAGAAAAAAGAAGCTGCTCGCTGCATGTAATCAAGACAATATTACTCTCAGTCACGCACAGACACAGACACCCTCCCTGCATCTAGCTAGCTGGCCCTTGATTGCTTCCGTCATCCGATCCTGCATACGATACGATACGATACGGCATTTCGTGCTTTTTTTTTCGTGCAGACGGACGTGGGAAGCAAAGATTGGGAGGGGAGCTCACGTGGGAAGCAAAAAGCGCCAGCCATTGACAGCTGATTGATTGATTGCCTGTCCTGTCCTATCCTGTCACAGTCACGCCCAGTCACTGCCCTGACCTGGCCTGACCTGGCCTGAATTGCCCTGCTCGTCTGCTATTTTCAGCTCTGCCCTCATCTCCTCTCTTCATCTACAGCATCTTTTACAGCATCTTCCACCACTGCAAGGTCACATCACATCAGCCTTGTCTCTTCTGCTTCTTCATCATCATCTTCATTACCATCTTCATCGTCCATTTCCTCCACCCCATGTCGACGCCATACATGCCACCATCGTGAGCATCTCGCCCGCTGTTGTGCCGCTCTCCTCCATTCTTTTAAAAAATCTCCACACCAAACGATACAACATCTCCCGCTTCCCCACGGCCCCAAATGACAAGAGGCTACTGTCCAAGCTCCTATGGCATCGTCCAGATGGTTGCCCGCGCGGTGGGCTGGATGACGAGCGTCACAACCTTGGTGATTCTGGCATTCATCATCAACCAATGGGCAGACAAGGGTGGTGCCATTGCCGCCGGCCTCGTGGGGGTGAGTCCATGTTATTCCAGTCTTTTCCTCGTCCAATTCTGACCGTTGCTCCCAAACGCTTGCAGTCCGCCATCGCCATCCTCAACGACTCGTGGATCGTCGTCGCCAAGCTCGATCGGGCCCTGGGCTTCAACCCGCTCTCCCCAGCCCGGGCCCTCCTCCACGATCTCTTCGCGCTGGCCATTTCGCTCGGCGGCATCGTCATGATTATATTCTCGCGCTACACATACCCGGCCGATGGCTTTGCCGCTCTCGAGAGCGATGCGTCGCCTCAAATCACAGGCGCGGCGGGCGAAATCGACGTCATCAGCAGAGAAGGCTTTTCGCAGAATAAAATGCTGTCCATTGCGGTGTGGATGCTCACGGCTGTGGTGTAAGCATTGCTTAGGCTCTTCGATTCTGCATCACGGTCGCTAACTAGAGAGAATATTAGCATCTGGAGATTTATATTCATCGTCTGGGGCGGATTCGAGTGCTTTTTCGAGTTCCGACACATGCACCACACGCGACCCCGGCGACGAGAGCGGCGAGAAATGATTCAGGTCTAGGAGTGGCCTTGGTGGCTAAACACATTGATGCATTTATCTGGCGTTTAATGGTTGACATTACTGGAGTTTGGGAGGGATTTACAGGGTACACGTTTGGTGCGATGGCGGGCAAGGATGATGGATTTTACGTTGTACACACACATCAAGCAGCGGCTGATATACCCTCGTATGATATGGAGAAGCGCTCATACTCATGGCTGTGTATTTGTCTGGCCGTTAAAACAGACAGCACGCGCACAAGGAATTCTGAAATAAACCAAACAGAATTGATTTGTTGAAATTCCGTCTCAAGACCCAACTCGATTCATGGCCTCCACTATCGCATTATTTGTCCATCGTCTATACATACAATCACGCAAAAGAAGAAAAAGGAAAATAGTAACGACTCAATCAAGACCCCATGATTACTCCCGTCTTGTAATTTTTGCCCGTCTGCTGTTGATGAAATAATACAGCGGTAGAAACAAGATGGAGCAAACCACAGTCACGCCCGTGCTATACAGCTGCCACAGAAACACCAGCAGCGGCCCCAGATACGGCAGCACAAAGGCCACAAAGTCGTTTGTCTGATACAAATCCTCCTGGCTGGCAATGTAGTACCTCAGCCTCTCCTGTCCCGGCCCAGCCAGCGCAGACGAGTTTCGACCGTCGGGCTGGTATTTCGGCGCCAATTGTCCCGGCTCGGACGAGGATCCTTGGGCGAGGCGCAGGACGGAGAGGAGCTTGACGGAGGAGCTGTGGAAGGGCACGAACCAGATGGAAAATGTCTGGCGGATGGAGACGTAGAGAGTGTTGTTGCGCTGATCAAAGACTGTGTGAGGCTCCAGGTTAGCACAAGGCGAGAGAACATGGGGCACACCGCTCATTTCTTGAGACAAGGGCCAGAGTACATTAGATTTGGGCAGACTTACCAGATGAATCAACGGTGAGCTCGATTTTCGGGCTCAGCGTGCGATACCAGCGGTAGATTCCCAGAATGAGCCAGCGCGAGTCGAGATCCCTGGCCAGCGGGATGGAGCCCTTGGAGATGGACGGGACGCGACAAAAGGGATGGATGAAGGCGGCGTTGGAGAGAAAGTAGGTGTTGAGCGTGTCTTGCTGCTGCTGCGGCGAGCCTTTGGTGAGGGTGTTGATGACGGCGGCGATTTCCTGGACTGGGAATCACAGGTTGAGTTTAGTTATGGGTGATGCTTTCAAAGAGAGGGAGAGAGTGTAATACCTGGATTCTCCATGGTGGTGTTTTGTTTTGATTGCGACTATTGACACGGATTGATGGGATTGAGATGCAAGTTGGCGTGTGAAGAGTGCAGATTCCGAGTTGTATGATGTATTACAACGTCTCAGTTATTTTCCTCAGTTTTCAGGGATCTGATCCTGCTTAGCACAATCACATGCAAAATCGCGGCATCGCATCGCGCATCATCTCAATGCCAGGAATGGATCCAAGAGCTGATCCATGTGGAGCGTCTCGTTGCGGCCCGTGACGTCACCATCACGAATGCTCAATGCCTTTAATGATATAAAAAAGCAAAAGCAAGTATATAAATCCTCTATTCTTGTATTTTCCATCATTCCAGCTTCATACCTTCATGTTTCGAACGTTGGACCGTGATTGCCATCATCATGCCTCAAAGCTCGGACGTTGCCAATCCGCTCCTCCATCCGCTTCTTTTCCTCTATCAGCTGCTGCAATGGTTCATCAATAAAGCTCTTGCTCCGTATCCCCCTCGGGAAAATGACGAATTGACGCGCCCAAAGATTGCCATTATCGGTGCTGGGTTGACGGGAGTTTCGGCGGCGGCTCATTGCGTTGGCCATGGCTTTGACGTGACCATTTTTGAAGCTGGGTCGAGGGATCGACTGGGCGGCATTTGGAGCGTGAGTCTACACGATACAAACTAAGGAAGAAATCGATTAACTGGTTGATGTATATAGAGAGTCAATGACACATCTGGCCTCCAAATTCACTCCCTCATGTACCGCTTCCATCCCGCCGTCAAATGGGAAGGCGGCTATCCCAACCGCAAGCAAATCGTCGACCAAATCGAACAAGTCTGGAAAACCTACCACTTGGATAAAAAGACAAAGTTTGGCGTCAAAGTCAAGGGCCTCAAGCAGGACGACAGGGGCCGTTGGCTCGTCAACAACGACCCTTCCCTTGGACACTTTGACGGCCTCATTGCGGCGATTGGAACTTGTGGCGATGCCAAGATGCCGCATATCCCCGGCATGGAAAAGTTCAAGGGCGAGATTTACCACTCTAGTGATTTGACTAGGTACGTGTGCAATAGAACCCGAGAATGAGCATTATTCATTAACACCCGCTGTAGGAAAGATGCCAAGGACAAGCACATTGCCATCATCGGAGGAGGCGCTTCAGCCGTGGAAGCCCTCGAATTCGCCTTTGCCGCAGGAGCATCCAAAGTGTCCATCCTCTCTCGCTCAGACAAGTGGATCATCCCACGAAACATGGTTGTGGACACGCTGCTCAGCCTCAACATTTTTGGCCAAGAGACTCTCTTTTCCTTCATCCCCGAGTTTCTCCTTCGCAAATTCTTTTACCGAGATCTCGAGGACTTGGCCCCTACCCACGATAAAGGCATCTTCATGGGCACTCCCATGGTCAACTCCGACGTCATGGACAAGCTGCGTCAAGGCAAAGCCGAATGGGTCCGCGGCGATATCCTCGGCCTCACCAGCCGCGGAGTCACAGTCAACCGTCGTTCGCGAGGTGTTCCCAAAGACGGCCCCGGCCACGAAGAGCTCATCAAGGCCGACATCGTAGTCATGGCCACGGGCTTCAAGAGACCATCGCTGGCGATTCTCCCCGACGAATGCTTCGACGAGCCGTATGGGCCGCCAAATTGGTATCTGCAGACATTCCCCCCCGCGCACCCGTCCATCTCAGCCATCAACTCGACCTTTGTTGAAGCCATTGGCACCGTGGGTAACTGGCACATTGGCATCTACACGCGTATTCTCCTCATGTTCCTCGCTGGACCCCCTGACGCGGCCGAGCCGGTGGTGGATGGAGCGCTGGATCGACATGACGCGCACGCTCAAGAAGTTTAGCCCGACGGGGGCCTTTGACTTTTTCACATATCTCGAGCTCGTCTGGTGGTTTGTGTTTTGCGTGGCGTTTAACCCGTTCCGCTGGAAGTGGGCGCTGTTTGTCTTTACCGGGCTGGGCATTGGGATTCCGGACGCGATTATACAGCAGGAGAAGAGGTTTATGAATGGAGACGGATACAAGAATAGAGATGAGGGAGTCAGTTTTTAAGGCATGGCATTGTCATGAGGGGATATTATCAGTATGGGCTTGTTTTATTTGGGCTGAATAGGGCTATGGGATTAGAGGTCATGACTCGGAACGGTTCACGGAAACAACATTGAGAGTGTCGTAACATGTAGATTCAAGCGTCATTCTACAATATATACAATTTTAGAAGAGGTGCAATTACTGCTCAGTCCATCACCAACCAAGCAACTCTCACTCCCTCAGCCATCACCGTCCACTCAGCCAAAAATCCTATTGACCATCTTTTCGAGCCCGTTCCTGTGAACCACACTTGTCAATATCACATACATGAAACCGGCAAAGCTTGCAAAACATACCTTGGAGGGGTAGGAATGTAGTTTCTCTGGTACTCTTCAATCTCATCCACATCTCTAAAGAGGTCCACCTCTTCAGGCTTGTGGATTGACGTCTTGCGGATGATTTTGTAGCCAAAGTACAACACTGGATACACAAATATCATGGAATATCTACCCACAAGATCAAAGTTAGTCTCTCTCTTCTCTCAAAATCATCTGTCTCACCAGATACTCACGAGAACAAAAAGTCGGCAATGTTCCAATAGCCAGGCAACGGCAGGAAGACGGTGTATCCGCCCACAAACGCCATCACAAACGTCCACACCAGCGCATACCAAGCCGCATACGGCATGAACCACGCCTTGTAAGGCAGCGAGTCGCGGCTAATCCCTTGCGCCTTGAGAGCCCGGTGGAAGCACAGGTACGACACGCACACGGCGCAAAAGTTGATGAGCTGCGACGCCGTGACAAGAGACACGAACCAGTTGAGCACCACGGCCGTGTTGGACGACAGCTGCAGGAACGAGAGGAGCGCAAAGAGCAGGACGAAGCCGACGCAGTAGACTGGCACGCCGGCCTTGGTGCACGTCGTCAGGAACCGCGGTGCCTTTCCCTCCAGGGCGAGTCCGTACAGCGATCGAGAAGCACAGTAGACGTACGAGTTGCCGGCCGAAAAGGCAGCCGTCAGGATCGCGGCATTGACAATGTGAGGCAGCACGTCGATGCCGAGACGGTTCATGGCAACGACGTACGGAGAAGCGGCGGCGCCTGGCTTCGAGCTCGCAAAGGCTGCAATCAGCTCCTTGTCGTTGTACGGAACCAGGATCCCAACACACAGCGATCCCAGGATGAAAAAGGCCGTCAGCCGGTAAAACACGGCGTTGTACGCCCTCGGCATCACCACGCGCGGATTCTCAGCCCTCGCCCGCCGCCATGGAGACGTAATCCGGGCCGGCAATGGTGAAAGCCGCCAGGATGAGACACTGCAGAAAGCCCAGCCATCTGCCCAAGGCACCCTCGTAGTACAGCTCAGCAAAAGATCCAGGCTCGTTCCAGAAACGGAATCCGAAACGATCGTGCTTTGGGTTTCCGCCCAGCATGACGACAAAGGTAAAGATGATCAAGCCGACAATGAGCACCACCTTGCCAATGGCCGCCCAGAACTCGGTCTCGCCGTACCACTTGACTGCCAGCACGTTGATCAGGGCGTACAAGACAATGACAATGGCGATGAGTGCGCCGGTGGGAATCGCGTCGGTCCAGTAGCGAATGATGAAGTTGCACGCCGTCACCTCAAACGGCACCAGCGCCGCTTCAAAGATGAAAAAGTTCCATCCCGTCGCAAACCCAAAAGCCTCGTCGACGTAGCGGCCCGCGAACCGGATAAAGGGCGAGGGAATGGGTAGGTAGGTGACCATTTCGGCCATGCAGAGCGTTACGGCGAGGACGACGGTGCACCAGAAGCTAAAGGCGATGAACAAGCTGCCAGGGCCGCCATTGAGGAGGCCTTTTCCGATTTGAACCTGTACGCGGAATAATGAGAAATGATCACAAAGCATGAATGGGTCAAATGTGCTTCAATTTGATTGTTTGTTTTGCTCAGGGGGGTAGATGAATGAATGGCTGTGGAATACGCACATAGAGAACGGTGCCAATGGTGCCTCCGATGCCAATGAGCTGGATGTGCCTGGCCTTGAGCTGTCGGTGAGTCGTGTTTCGCTTCGTATCGCCAGAGGATATGGAGATTCGGACGTCATTGAGAGATTCCGTGCCGTTTGTGGTGATGCCGCCTTTGTCGGCCTGTCCTTTCTCATGGCCGGCGTACGCCGGAGGGCCAATTGGAGACGCCATGGCACTCGATTGCCGTCTGTCTCAATGTATCCTATCCAATTGCTCTAGATTTCGATACACGATTCACAGCCGGTATGGTGAAGCAGTAATCGGACTCTCTTTTCGAATAGCTGGAACCGAGAATGGCTATATCGCAGCTGAATTGTCAAAAGGTGGGCGTTGATTCCAAGACCCAAAGGTCAAGGAGGGAATTGAGGTACACAGAAACCGTGTACACCGCGAAAAGAGTAGAAGAGCAAGCCGATATGATGCTCCCCGACCCTTTCAGCGTATAGACTTGAGAAGAAGAGAGAAGAACTCGACTACGAATTCCATTCGTCGCGACTTTTTTCCTCTTCGTTTTCCTTTCAATAAATGATTTCCGTTGGAGGGGGAGCACAGCTGCAGTAGCACTAGTAATCTTCTCTCAGTAAGTCTCTCAGTAAGACATCTAATCAATCAGACCCGAGTAAGACGAGACACAAAAGTCGTACACGTCAAGCCGAAAAAAAGAAGAACGAAAACCCGAGACAACGGGCCATTCGTTCCCTACGGAGTATACTACTATTTATTTCCCCAGCCCAGTTCCCGTTTTCTTAGAGCCGAGCCGAACTAGCTTTGCGGGTCTCGTTTTTCGTGGGCCGAGCCATCTCACCAAGCATGAGAGAGTGAGACATGGATGGCTCGTTGTCTCGTCTTTTAGCTTCTGAAAGCGGCCTGGTCAAAGGGCCTATGCCAAGGAAGAAAGGCTGCAAATGATTGACGGGTCCCCGTTTTGAGACATGAACATGACATGGTGGTTTTGAAGGGGGGCTTTTGGCCGCAATCAAGCTGGGAGGGTGTAAGAGAAGCTTCCCCCCCGCAAACGACAATTCCGGCCATGGCAAGGTTCTAGATCTCCCGGGCTCATCGTCGTAGATCGTTTTTAACAAGATCCCATGTTTCAAGATTCCTTCTCCTCTGCCAATTCCAACAATGGAGCGGGATTTGAAAATCTGACAAAAAAGAAACCGTTGGCCGTGACTGCAGACTAATGCACCCCCCAGCCATTACTAGTTTCTCGCTGATCTTGAAAGTTGGGGGGAAGCAGAAGCGTGGGGTCAAGAAAGCCATGGGGCATGACAAGCCAAGAAGAGTAAAGAAGCATGCCATCTCTTGAACGGGCAGCAAGTCGGTGACAGGTGACGAGGCTCCATGTAAGACCATCCTCCACATGTTCAACATCTTTCCCCCAATCAACACCATGCAAATTGCTCAACTCTCTCCACAATGTTTAATCTCGAGCGTCCCGCAGCCTCGGCTCAAGGGAATCGCTAATGACATCACCCCAGTCGCTGATTCGATCATCGACTCGCCCTGAAATCTATGCAAAACGCCGTTGACCAGGATGGTCAGACTTGTTCGGCTGGTCGCCCAAAGATGCTTTGAATCAAAGCAAAATGAGACTGGAAAAGCATCAAAATTTGAACCAGTCTCTTGATTCAATGGCTAAAGTCACTTTTTTCTACATTGGGGCCATCGGGCTCGGTTATACTTTCATCATGATGCGCGGGATAATCCGTCGGGTTGATACTTGCAGCTAATCAAACAGCCCAGCGTTGTACCATTTAATAGCACGGAAGGGCCATCCTGCTTTAGAGACACTAAAGCTGCTATTCATAGAAAGTAAACAATTAGTCACGGGCTCTAATCAGGAAGTGACTCTTCGCCCACGGCTCCTTCACACATACAATCGTGCGGCTAGAATGTTTGTCAACTCACTGGTTTCCAGACTACACCGTAGTATCCGTATCAAACTGAAAGAATCTCATCAAAGGAAGATGCAGCCAATGTCACAGCAATCATGACTCACTGGTGCATAATAGTAAAGGCTGGTGAGGTGCGATCGTACCTGCAGCCACCAACCTTGTTTACAAGATAGACATTTCTGTTACTTTCTGTGCGTGATAGACTGTTGTTATTCTTTGATTAGAATTTTTTATAGGTATAAGTATCTCTAACTGTGCTCTGCCACTGATATATTTTCTCGTTCCATCCGCTACACCTCCCGACTCATCTCCTTTCGATACCGTCACAAAACCCCCCAAAATGTCGGATCAAACTACAAATCCACCTGCATCCTGGATGTACCTTGCACCAGAACTGCGATTAATGATTCTCAAACGGCTAGTCAACTTAGTCTACTGGTCAAGAAAAGGGGACGCCCAAGAGCGGAAACGTGAATGGTGCGCCTATCCTGCCGTTTCTCGAGAATGGCAGGCATTCTTTGAGCGTTTGAGTTTTAGGCACCTCACCTTGCATCAGTCAGACCTTGTGGAATTCCGCAAGATAATGCAAGACACCAACCGCCGGATGTGTGTGCTATTCGTCTGTCTGCGCATAGAACTCCCAGAGTACGACTGCAAGAAATGCAAGAAGAGAGAATCTTCCCAGGAAGTCGGAGAGAATCAACGTCTCTTCACAACAGCCGTCTGGGGCCTGTTTTCTATCCTATCTCAATGGGAAGAGCACGGCAAAGTTGGCTTGGAGATTAGTGTTCACTCTCCAAGCGACGCCCTTCACTATTGCCAGGAGCTCAAGAGCCGGATCCATCGCAAAGCAAACACGAGCCGGCCATACTTGAAACCCAGAGCAGGCGTAAAGGCAACTCACGGCTGGAGGCGAGGGACGCGGGTCTATAACCCCCCCAGCGGTGCTAAGCTCAGAGTCTTTGGACATCCCAAAGGGCTGGGCTTCGACTTGCGTACATCAATGGCCCGGAAGCTGGGAACCCTGCCCGAGGTCAAAGTGGTGACTTATTTACTCATCCGGCGCCAGTTTTACCGTCACTTTTCTGTGCCAAAGGCTTTGGGACCGATGATCAAAAGTCTACCTCGCCTAGACCACTTTTCGTACGAGCCATGGCGAGGAATCGACACTCACAATCTCTCTGGCCGACAGAGACGAGACGAAGAGCATACCCGTTTATTTCTCGACGTTGTGCAGCACCATACAAGTTTACGGTCGGTGTCCATGTTTGAGAGCTTCAGCCTTGCCTTGCATGACAATGGGAAAAGGGAGACCCATCCCGCCTTGGGCCAAAGTCTTGCGCAAGTAAGCCAAACTGGGACAATCTCAGCGCCATATTCAACGTCGACGCCAAAGATTTCTTCTACGCATTCTTCCCCAGCCCGAACCCAGAACCGCTGCCCAGCATGTCGTGGAGCAACCTAAAGCATCTCAGCCTTACCTCGGAGCTGCTTGTCCCGGCACACTACAACGAGCTGATCCGAGTGGCAGCCGCAGCGGCCCTCGAGATGCCCCAACTTGTATGCATGGAGCTATGGAACAGCGGGACACACCACACGTCGTGCATATTCAGTTACTGTGCGTTAGGCGACAGGCGACGACACATGGAACTGCTGAGCACCTGGGGTGGACGACTTGGTAAACGAGCAGTTGCTTGCTGGCGGGAGGTGGCAGACCGCGTTGCTGGTTGTGAGCTCGAGGTCGATTCGCGTGACCTTGATGCAAATGTGTTTGACAATTACGCGTCTGTCCTACAATATCTACACCTGAGAACTGGCATCTTGTCAGAGGTATCTTTGTACGACGTGGCATTTGGGCTCTAGATGCATCAACCGACCTAGTTGGATACGTTGTTAAATATCTAATGGGCATCTCTTTAGACTATAAACCGTATATTTTAGCATCAGTATACTTGACAAATCACATCACGAAACAATAAGCCAATAATCACTATCCTAATTCAATTGTGCTATGCGAATACATCTAGATATAGCGTACAATGCACGGGGCCGGTAGGTATACAGTCCACCCAGCTCCCCTCTCTCTCTCTCTCCTACATACCGCTAGCACGCTGGTAGGAATCGTATCAAATGCTACCTTAGTTAGTATAATGTGTGGTGGTAGCAGTGTTGTACTACTAACATGGCCGGAGAAAAAAAGAGAGACAGCAAGGTGCAGGACGCTGCTTCTTTTAGGCGCAGCACAAGCAAGCCAAGCCAAGCAAGCAGGGCAATTTTCAATCTCAGCCCGTGGGTGTGTGAATGTGAATGTGACTGTGTGCTCGCATGTGCGTCTTGGTCCTCGTACTTGTGTTCTTACTCACTTACACCCTTGACCAGAAGCGCCCACCGATTTGTGCGCCTCTTGCACGACTCTGTTCGACGTTGTGCTCCTCCAGACAGTTCAACAGTAATAAACATATATTTCCAAGGAATAATATATCCAGCATGATCCCATCCCACTCATCCCCTGGGAATCATGCTCTCCCCATGACCCGGCCCTCAGATGCATCACAATCCCCCAGTCTGCCTCGATGCCCAAGAAAATGCACCTTGCACAAAAAAAAAACACCAAAATCCATGCACTAGCAAAGGGCAGCCACATCAAACCCCGTCCAATCAAAGATCAAATCAGACAAGGAAGAGAGAGAAAAACAGACCCCCAGTTGCAAGGCTGAGCCACGGGACGAGACGGGCCGGGCTCTTGTTTCCCGCCCTTGTCTCTCTCTCTCTTCCCGCAATCTTCTCCATTTTGCGCCGGCCAAATGGTTAGCAATGCTGGAACTAGTGTCAATAGTATTAAGCAGCTAGTTCAGAGATGCAAAAAGATGAGAGGGAAGTGACCAAGATCAACCATCGAGGCTTCATCTCCCGTCTAGCGCCGCCAACCATGTGAAAATGTGCCTTGCCTTCAGAAGGCCACCAAGAAGGCGGAAAGAAAGAAAAGAAGCACACTGTAGAGACAAGAGAAGAAAGAAAAGCAGCTAGCTCTCCAACCCTCTCCTTGTGACTCTGCTGTAGTGATGGTTTTCACATCCTACACTCAAACAAACGAGAAAAACACGCCCGTCTGTCAACTCACGAAGAGAAACAAAAGGCAGCGTCACATCGCATTCATTTGGGTCCTTGCTTCATGTCCCGCATCTCTTGTCAGATGTTACAAAAATAAAAATCCCGAATGCCCACAATTTCTCCATCCTTGCGCGATAAGGTAGTCTAAGTCTAGATGGATACTCTCCGGCAGTGAGAGGATCCATACGATATGCATCACTCGTCTGTCTATTCATTCATTCTCTTGGGTGACAATCCATCCATCACGGAATCAAAACCTCCAAGAAAAGTAAATCATTCATAGCAGGCCTCAGAAATGCAAATAAATCGCGCTCGTAGAACGTAGTCGATAATCAGTAAACTCGAGTTGACTGCTGCTAATATCGTGCCGCGTCCCAATTTCCCTGCGCCGCAATTACTCACTTTACTCACTCACCCTGTGCTCCGTCAAACCTTTGTAAGCCAAAGACGATTTTGTTCTGCCATGGCAACCTCGACTCTTTTCATCCACATCTTCTCCATCTGTAAACACCCCAGCCGCCTCGCTCGTCGCTTCAGATCCTCCCGACTGTCAACGTCAACGCATGCACAAATGGTCAAGGTGAAACAAAAGAGGCCAAAGAGAAGCTTCATTACTCCGAGCGAGTCAGCAGCGAGCCAGAACCTGCGCGTTAAAAATACACCAGCCCATTAACATTTCCACAGCAAAACGAAAAAGCGTCGCAAGATACCTTGAGCATATTCTCAATCTTGAAAGGTACCACTGAATCCACCTCCCAGACTTCATCCAGCACGTCTCAATCGAAGAGCTTCACAGGTTGTAAAATGGCAATTTCCGGGCAAGGCCGCGCCTCAACAGTCCAAAGTTCTCATCATCTCCCTCTCTAACCTCGCCCTTCCGGAGCAAGAAATCCAGCATGACGAGTCCGCAGTTTGGCTTCCACTCGGCATTCTTCAGGTCCCTCTTGACTTCTTCCACGGGCTTCAAGATGAACCCATCAATGGACTCCGGCTCCTGGGGATATGGGACAAAATCGGGGCCAACCTCCAGGTCATAGGTGTATCGGATCCCCGGCTCGACATGGCCCTCTTCGTTGCCGGCAATGTGGTCTTTTTGGTCATAAAACGAAATCATCGATTCGGCCGTGACTTTACCGACATGAGTGCTGTTCCAAGACACCATGCTTGTGGCAGTGTCGACCAAAAGCCCTGCTTCTTCCATGGCTTCACGCCTGAGCGTCACCAGAGGCTCCATG
>MDJU01000773.1:0-14193 GCA_001721665.1 Trichoderma pleuroti
TGGAGTTTCCTTTGCGCCTCTCCTGGATTGCGCGTTCCCAGAATGTAAAATAGAACCAAAAAAAAGGAAAAGAAAAAAAGGACAAGTAAAGCCACCAAAATAAAATTTCTCTGCGCCTATGCCTATTGAACACCATCTCTAACGCTATACCCAAGAACCGATTCATCATCTCGTTGCCCATGATGTTCCTTCGATAGCCGCCTGGTTTGGTGATTATTTTCCAATGGTCAAAAACAGGCGGTCTCCAACGTCACCCAGGCCGGGCTTCAACATGCCGCCATCCGTCAATTCCTTGTCGACACCCGCGATCCAAATCTCCGTACCCTCGGGCCACTCTGCCGCAGCCCTCTGGACACCTTCTGCGGCTCCGAGGACAGACAGAACGAGGATCCTCCTGGCACCCCATTCGCGCAAGGTCTGGATGGCCGCGGCGCACGTACCGCCAGTAGCGATGACGGGGTCGACAATAATGGCGAGCTTGCTGCCTTCGGGGCCAGCGGTGGAGTTTTGCCGGGGGAGGTTGTTGTAGTATTCGACAGGGTCGAGAGTCGAGGGCTCGCGGTACATGCCGAGATGGTGGATGGGTACTGAAGCTGGGAGCATGGTTTGTACAGCTGCAAGCAGAGTGTTAGTCGCCATACGATACCTGTATGTAGGTGTATGAGGAAAGAAGATGGGATCGCGTGGCACATACCTTCAACCATGCCTAAGCCAGACCGCAGGATTGGGACTATGCAGATATTACTGGGCTCAGAGGCGACAGTTGTGTATTCAAAGCCTAGGGGGGTTTTGTCCTGCGATTGTGTTAGAGAGGAGGCCCATTTCTTGTAGTGTACATACAATGACGGAGATGAGGCTACCTTGGGTCCATCAGCTGGTTTTATGGCGGAGCTGAGGGCTTCACAAGCGATGATTAATGAGATTTCGTGGATCAAGGACTTGACATCTCGGGGGCTGGCAGATTGGGACCGCAGTTGGCTGAGCTTGGCCAGCAGGCTGGGATGCTGCGAGACATGGACGTTTGAAGGCAAATTGGCCATGATTGATGGTAATATCGGGATATCGGGAGGGGATGTTGGGCGTATGTAGAGCAGCGATGCTGTAAGAGCCACGAGTCGATGTAAGACGGCGGAGGCTGAAGCTTCAGGGAGACGTCGGGACAAATCAAGGCGACAAATCAAGAGAGAAATGAGAAAATAGGCACCGCAGCAAGAGTCGGGAGGTAAAGAGGAGAAAGAAAGCGGCCGTGATGGACCGGCCAGGTAAGAAGTAAGAGATGCAGCTGATGGTCTTGGACTGGGCACAAATTACGTAGCGAGATACGGGATCCATGGCATATCGAGAGGAGGGACCTCAAGGTGGGGGAGGGGCCAGTGCTAAAGCCAGTGCTAGAGCCCCTGCTAGAGCATAGCGCTGCCGGCGCTGTGCGGAGTGGTGGAGATGGCAGCTCTTGGGCGTGCTATCGGGCATCGGAGAGGGCCGTTAGCGGGGTCTCTACTGATAAGGATAATGGATATGTCGGATATGGATCTGGATAAGGGACATGGGCACCGTTTACACGCTGCTGAGTCTGGATAGTGCATGATATGGCGGTTTGTTGATTTACGCTGCTGAGTAAACGATATCAAGATGGCAGAATAATTCTCCCAGCTACCGTTTCTTCAATGCCGGTATAGGAGCAATGCTTCATCTTCCAACGCACAATGGAGCCAATTCTCAGAGGTACAGCTCTGATCGGATATAGATGCCGATGGCCTGCGGTTGATTCTCGGCTTGTGCACTTTCTCTCCCCTGCCCTGGTCTGCCTCCCATCCGACTCACTCCCATCCAGCGCAAATATGAATCGCACTTTTTCTTCCTTCTCCCAGCTCCAACAAATGCGCAGTCTTCAATACGACATGATCCGTGGCTCAAACGCCGTCTACCTCCCCGGCTGAGCAACCCCCGCGACTCTCCAAGCCAAGACAACCTCTGACCCAACCGCAATGGCTTCCTCACACGACCCAGCGCGGCGATCGAGCTCTGCCAGCTACAACGCCCCAATCGCGTATCAAAATCTCGACGATGCCACCGCCGCATTACCAGTCGACATCCCGGACGGAAATCCGGCGCCAACAGCAGCGGCGCTGCCGTCCCCCGCTCGCGAAGCTCGGCGGCGATCCGTCGCAGAAGCCCAGTCATACGACATTCCAGACGACTGGGCGAATCTCGATGAACTGGCGGCAACAAGCCCCGTGGAAAACGTCGCCGAGTCGTCCATCTACAGGCACCGCAGCCTGGAGCAGATCCGGAGTCGAGACCGTGAAGAGCTCCAGTCGCGACGTGCCAGTCTTGCAGAGTCACAGCGCCAACCCCCAGCGGCGGAATTGACCGATGTCGAAGCCGTCGATGAAAAAGAAGAACACCACGTATCAAGACTGGCAACTCAGATCTACACGATATCGTACCTCGTCTTCTTTGCCATATGGGGCACTCTTGCGCGCGTGGGATTGAGCGCATTGAATACATACCCTGGCGATCCCGTCATATTTGACATTCTATGGGCCAACTTCGGCGGCAGCCTCATCATGGGCTTCCTCTCCGAAGATCGGATGCTGTTCCGCTATGAATGGGGAACACCTTCCTACGACCAATTGCTTGCGCGCGCAAAGGAAAATGGAAGCAATGGCGAGGGGAGCTCGGGACAGGGTGACCAGGTCATCGATCTGGTAGCAGCCAAGAAGGCCCATCTAGCGACCAAAAAGACGATTCCCCTCTACATTGGCCTGGCCACCGGTTTTTGCGGCAGCTTCACCAGCTTTTCAAGCTTCATCCGCGACATCTTCCTCGCCCTGTCTAACCAAATGGTCACCCCCGGCCTAGGCATCCCAGGCCGCAACGGCGGATACTCATTCATGGCCCTCCTAGCCGTGACGCTCACCACAATCTCCCTCTCGCTCGCAGGATTAATCCTCGGCGCCCACCTCGCCATCGCTTTGGAACGATTTACCCCGTCCATTCCGTATCCCGTGACCCGCAAGATCCTCGATCCCCTCGGCGTCTTCCTCGGCTGGGGCTGCTGGCTCGGCGCAATCCTCATGGCAATCTTCCCCCCGCACAACAAATGGCGCGGCGAGATCCTCTTCGCCCTCGTCTTCGCGCCCCTGGGATGCCTCGTCCGCTTCTACCTCGCCATCTACCTCAACGGCAAGATCGCCTCGTTTCCCCTGGGCACGTTTGCGGCCAACATCGCTGGCACCGCCGTCTTGGGCATGTCGTGGGATATTGCTCACGCTCAAATAGGAGGAATCGTCGGGTGTCAAGTGCTGCAGGGCATCGAGGATGGCTTCTGCGGGTGTTTGACCACCATCTCGACGTGGGTTGCCGAGTTGAGCAGCCTCAAACGAAGCCACTCGTATATATATGGCTTTAGCAGCGTGGCGGTCGCTCTGGCAGTAATGATTGCCATCATGGGAGGCCTGCGATGGAGCGATGGCTTTAGCCCTCTGCTTTGCGTTTCTTGATCAAGGAGTATGCGCAAGTGGGAAATCAAAGCAACGGCAGACTCCGAGCTGCCGACTACCTAATAAAATAATGTAGACATAGAGCGGACCTTTGACTGGCTTCAGCTGGCTTCAGCTCCAGTTTAGATAGGATACCACATCATTCCAACCAGAAGATGTAAAGATAATATTAATGAATGAAAACAGGCGGCATGTTGCAAAAACACGCCTTCGTTGCTATAGAATAACTCAGTATAACTCAGCATCTAGCGCTCAAGACCCGCCAAACTATGCCAGAAAGGCCCATTACTACGAGCAGTAAATACAAAATTCGCTGTCCAAGAGCGCTGAGCAAGTTAGAATGCAGAAAACGCAGCAGTCGGGTGAAGGACACTTCATCGTTGCACCGTCTCCCGCCCTGGGGTCTCCAGCCGATATGGTATCAGAAACTCTTGCCGATCGATCCATCGATAGGCTAGCCGATTGCCATTTTTGTAGTGCTCAACAATGGCCTCCCAGGGAGCAGACCATTCCTCCGTTAATCCCAGCGTCGACAAGAGCGCTTTCCATCGATGCGTAGAGGGTGTGCTGTTAACTGAGAAGCCGTATATCAAGTCATCCAACTGCGAGATGTACTGCTTAAAGCTGTCGGCATTGCGCGCTGTGGCCCGTAAGAGATGGATAGACAACTCAATCCAGTATTGGGATGCGTCCAGGTCCGGGTATGGATGCCAAAGGCTATAGCGGAACTCAAACGTGGGGCCATGGGCGTATTTTCCGACAGGCCGTATAGCAAACGACGTGGCATCGCCATTGGTCCCAAGGAGGCCCTTGGCAAGTTCGTCGGACGAGCCAGCATCCCATACGAGCTCGAGCCTGGTTAAAAGGTCCATGTTGCGGAGGTCAGGAAGATGCTGTTTCGAGATTGCCGCTCTAAGGGGATCTTGTTGACGGGACCTTCCTCCAGAGCCATACCAGACGAGCGACGAGATTCGAGAACACGTTTCCAATGTTTTGACATGAGGGTACGGCAACCCGTAAGAATTGGGGCAGACGCGCTCAAGCAACTCCTTTTCAAGAACCCACACAAGCGTCGTCATCTTTTTGGCAGTGAGCAAAGAGATTGGCATCAGTGAGGGTTTGACATGAACGCTGAATCTACACGTCGAGTTGACATGGATCACGAGTGTTGATCGAAACAGAGCAAGGATCCATTGAACTGGAGTCATCCTATCCACAAGTTCCATCTCGCGGTAGGTCGGACTGCGAAGCCGCACGCCATACCACTCATACGACTCGGGGCTGTGTCGCCTTGAATAAGTCGTGACGGAGGGTTCGATGAACCAGTGGCCCCCCAAGCCCATGGGCGGTCCATCGTCTTCAGAGAAATATGCTATGGTCGTATCGGGAGATGAAGGGTCCCGACAGATGGCCACGGACTCGCCCCGTATCACCAGCAAATCCTTGCACTTGTCCAGGATAGCAGCGCTGGGGTCTTTTTTGTTGACGGGACAGGCCCAAAGTCTTGGGGGTCGCGAGCCTCGTGGGTGTTCATCAGAAGAGCTTTCTGAAGAGGAGTCGTAATCGAATTCCGGCGTCTCCTGTCCGACCATGAATTCGATCACAAAACTGTAGTCAACAGGGAAGCCAGGGCCCCTGACAGCCAGATCCCGAACAGCCCCGTCCGCCATGATTGCTTGGTGATGGAAAGCGTTGGTTTGAAAGAGATGCTATGAAGATGAAGCCGTAACGAGTGTAGAGTTTGAGAAATTTTCTAAGTGTGCTTTGGCAAGGCGTTGTAGCGAGTGTGACGATATTGTTATTCTCGCCTCCTGTGATGTCTGCGAGAGCTCAAAGATGACAGCAAACATCGACTAGGTGCCCATCCCAGTATACACATCCCTCTGGGTACCCGCTTTCCGAAAGAAGATGCTCTGTATAGGACTCTGGAAGGAACAGTGACCCCTTGCCAGCTGGCAGATATCTCCTTCTCCCTTCTAGTTGCATGTCGACAGCTGGGAATCACTTGGCTCAAAGGCTACAAGTGTAGAGGTTTGGAGTAAAGAAGAGAGGCGGTTACAGCAGCGGCATGTCACCTTGTGTTGCCCTCGCGATCGAGTTGCACTGACCACGAGTGTCATGATTCCCTGAGGGACTGTACCTGCAAGTGGTCCATCTTGGTGGTGCCGAGTTTTTGGCGGCTGCTCATGGAGCAGCATATCGTCCTTGACATTGCTGCTGATTCTTCAAGATGAGCCATAGGCTGTCTGTCCTATTAGTGGTTCATTTGGAAAAGTGAAAAGGCAGCATGGATTTGAAAGGCTGACAAGATGAGATACAGCACCAAGCAAGCCGCTGGATCGAGTCTTGTTGCCGACCAAGGCGGATGCGTCATGTGTCATGTGTCACTTGTCATGTTGCCTGTGCCATGGCAAGATTCTGTGCAATTGTCTCGGGGAAAAGTCGCTCAAGCCCCGGAGATGCCAGATGGAGCAATCATTGCGAAAGGTGAAGCTGTCAAGGCCACAAGATGTTGTGCATTGGATGCCTTGCATTGTTGCTTGTCAGAGGTACCGAGTACCGTTACATAAGCAGCTGAGCCCCAAGTGTGGCTTCAATGCAGGCAACAGCCTCTGGGTCCACAATTCCAACAGCAGCTCGAATAACTTCACCTTCAACTAAATGCAGCTGTATTCAGGCCCGGCTATAAGTTATAAGAAGCAAAGACGCGACTCGCCTTGATTCACGCTCGATCCCTCGCCTATTCAATTTCTCTTCTTCCATACAATTGCCGTCTCTCTAGGCGGTGGCAGCTTGTTGGACCGCTACACGCAACACGCCATACGCTATAAGCCACTATAACAATCGACCAGCCTCAGCGTAGCGCGACATGAGCAAATGGTCGGCCAAGGAGCAAAAGACTCCCAACGAGGATGCGCTGAGGGAAGATGATCTTCAATATGGCACAGGAAGCTTGACGGAGCAAGAACTGGCCGAAAAGTAAGTATTTCGCCTGTAAATGCTATTGACCCTGACACCTGACACCGGTCAAGATATCCCCATAAGCCGAGGAATCACTCCAAGACGCTCAAGTTCTCGGAGCTGTTCAGGGACCTCTTCAACCCATTGAATGACAACAAGAAGCAGTCCGCTGGCGGGTCGGTGCCTGCCAGCAAAAAGGGCCCCCATGGACTGGCCAAGCTATCGCCGCAGGAACAGAGGCGGCACATTGTCGAGAGATTCATCACGCGATGGAGAAAGGAGGTCGGCGATGACTTTTATCCTGCACTGCGCCTCATCCTACCAGACAAGGACCGTGACCGCGGCGTCTACGGGCTGAAAGAGAATGCTATAGGGAAGCTTCTCGTCAAGCTGATGAAGATTGACAAAAACTCCGAGGACGGCTACAATCTCTTGCACTGGAAGCTGCCGGGCCAGACAACCGGGGCACGTCTGGCTGGCGATTTCGCCGGCCGATGCTTTGAAGTCATCTCGAAACGGCCAATGCGCACCCAGGTGGGCGACATGACGATTGCAGAGGTCAATCACCAACTGGACAAGCTGGCTGCCTCGAGCGGAGAAGCCGAGAACCTTATTATCTTTGAAACCTTTTACAACCGCATGAATGCGGAAGAACTTATGTGGCTCATTCGCATCATTCTGAAGCAGATGAAGGTGGGCGCTACCGAAAAGACGTTTCTGTATCTGTGGCACCCCGATGGCGAGGCTCTCTTCAGCGTGTCGTCAAGTCTGAAGCGCGTGTGCTGGGAACTCTACGATCCCGAGTTTCGACTCGAACAGGACGAGGCGGGTATTGCACTGATGCAGTGCCTCCAACCGCAGCTCGCCCAGTTCCAAATGCCAGCCTCGTTCCAAAAGATGATTGAACTCTTGCGACCGACGGAAGATGACGCCGAGTTTTGGATAGAGGAAAAGCTGGATGGTGAGCGCATGCAGATGCACATGATGGAGGATCCCAGCCATCCAGGAGGGCGACGGTTTTGTTTCTGGTCAAGAAAGGCCAAGGACTATACCTATCTATACGGCAACGGGCTGCTGGACGAAAACTCCAGCTTGACGAGACATTTAAAGAATGCCTTTGCCCCTGGCGTGCGAAACCTCATTCTGGATGGCGAGATGATTACTTGGGACATGGGCGTGGACAAGATTGTCCCCTTTGGTACTCTCAAGTCGGCAGCCATTGCGGAACAAAACAACAAGTCCGATTCGAACGCGGCCGGCCACCGCCCCTTGTTTCGAGTATTTGACATACTGTACCTAAACGACAAGCAACTGACCCAGTATACCCTGCGCGATCGCCGCAACGCTCTAAGCAAGGCAGTCAAGTCTGTACATCGACGACTGGAGATTCACGAATACACAAAAGCTACATCAGCCGACGCCATTGAGCCGCTCTTGAGAGAAGTGGTTGCCAACGCATCAGAAGGCCTCGTCCTAAAGAATCCACGATCCATGTATCGTCTAAACAGCCGCAACGACGACTGGCTAAAGGTGAAGCCCGAGTACATGTCGGAATTCGGCGAGTCGCTCGACTGTGTCATTATTGGTGGCTACTACGGCTCGGGAAAAAGAGGAGGAATCTTGTCGAGTTATTTGTGCGGTCTCCGCGTCACCCAGAACCACATTCAGGCCGGTGCCAACCCGGAGAAATGCTTCAGCTTCTTCAAAGTCGGCGGCGGCTTTCGGACAGAGGACTATGCCGAGATTCGGCATCGCACTGACGGCAAATGGATGGAATGGGACCCCAAAAACCCGCCGTCAGAGTACATTGAGCTGGGGGGTGGTGAAGCGAAGCAATTTGAACGGCCCGACATGTGGATTCGACCAAAGGACTCTGTTGTAGTCTCGGTCAAGGCCGCCAGCGTTGCGCCTTCAGATCAATTCGCTCGAAGCTTCACATTACGATTCCCTCGATTTCGAAGGCTACGGCTTGACCGCAGCTGGGACACGGCGTTATCCCTGGAGGAGTTTCAAGAGCTCAAACAGAGGGTGGAAAGCGAGCTGAAGGCGATGGAAATGACGGTGGAAGATCGCAGGAGACGAAACCCGAAGCGAATCAAGAAGGAGCTTGTCATTGCGGGCGATGATGCGGCGCCCCCTCAGTACGAAGGCGACAAGTCGAAGCTATTCGAAGGCCTCGAGTTTTGCGTGCTGTCCGAGTCGCTGAAACCATACAAGAAGACAAAAACACAGCTGGAATCAATCATCAAGGAAAACGGTGGCTCCATCTCACAAAGGGCCGCCGCAGGCACAAGAATGGTTCTCATCGGCGACAAGAAGGTGGTCAAAGTCGCCAGCCTCATCAAGGACGGAGACGTGGACATTATCCGGCCCCGATGGATCAAGGACTGTCTGGAGCAGCCCAACGGAGGATTCCTGCTCCCGTACGAGGAGAGCCACCTATTTCATGCGACGGATGCATTGGTGGATGCCGCGGCGCAGAATACGGATCAGTTTGGCGACAGCTACGCACGAGACGTAAGCGTAGACGAGCTACGAGACCTTTTGGGCGACATGCCGAAACTCGAACGAATGGAAGCATTTGACAAGGTCCTGTTCCTGGAACAGCTGGAACAGCACGGCAAAGACGTCGCCACGCTGCGTAATTTCATGTTCTCGCGCTGCAGAGTGCTCTTCTACCTCGCCGACGACGCAAAGGAGAATGCCAAGGACAAATGGGAGCGGTATATCCGATATGGCGGCGGGTCGTGCAGCCAGGAGCTGGACGACGGGACGGTGACGCATATTGTGGTGCTGGGAGACGATGTGATGGAGATTGGGGATGTGGGCGACAAGTTGCGCTCGCGACTGAGTACAAGGCGCAAGATGCCACGGTTGGTGGGCGAGCAGTGGGTGGAGGAGAGTTGGAGAGAGAAGACGCTGCTTGATGAGGAGCGGTACATCGTGTGAAGGGGTCGTTGGCTGTTTAGCGTAATGTAACGATGTGATGAGGTTTCTTTTCACCTTGGGTATTCTCAGCGCCCCCTTACAAGATATTGTTGTGTAAATAATAAACGAATCATGATTAATAAAAGCATCTATATACCAAGACGGTCAACATTCAAGGGTATCTCGACATTATCCACCCATTATCCACACCAAGACGTATTTTTTTCTTCTTCTCTCCTCAAAACGTAAAACCAAGAAAACTGTTATATCCCCAAAAAAATCACCTCGTCTTCCTCTTGGCCTTGTTCCTCTTCCTGTTACTCAACACCCGCTTCCTCTGAATCACACGCACGAACCACGCGTAAATCATTTCGCGCATGAGGATAAGCACCGTCGCAAACGCCGTTGGAACAGCACAAGCCCAGCTAAAAAAAAAAAAAAAAAGACTCCTGATTAGCATTCTTCAACATGACCAAGGAGCGATAAAGGGGGGGGGGGAACTCACAAGTACCATATCCCATTATTAATCTCGGGAAACCCCTCGGACGGGAAATTCTGCCCAAAGAAGCCCGTGATGAATGTCAGCGGCAAGAAGATGATGGTGACCGTCGTCAGCTGCTTCATGCTCTCGTTCTGGTTGGCCGAAATGGTGTTGAAGATGAGGTTGATGAGGTTCTCGCTGCTCTGCTTGCACTGCTCGAGCGCCTCGGTGATGATGATGCAGTGGTCCAGCACGTCGCCCAGGTACGTGTGCGTCAGGGGCGTGACGATGACGCCGCTGGCCGGGTTCTCGAGCTCGCCGATGGCCTGCTCGTGGGTGAGCGAGGTGCGGTGGTCGCGCAGGACGTTGACGAGGTTGTCGATGGGGTTGAGGAAGCGCAGCATCTTGTTGATTTCGCTGATGCAGATGTAGAGGTCCTTGCACTGCTTGATGCTGGGCGAGGTGAGCACGTCCAGCTCCAGGTCGCCGAGGACGTCGTTGTAGACGGCGGTCAGGGGAATGGCCAGATCGATAATGGCATCGATAATGGCCTGCACCAGCAGCGAGGCGTCGCAGGACTCACGCAGGACCGTCCCCGGGTTGCTAAGACGGGTGACAATGGGCCTCTCCACGTCTCCAGCAGACACCTCGAAGAAGGAAATGACCGTATTGTCCGCCGTCAAGAAGATGGACACTTGTTCGGCCGCAACCGCCAGGTTGAGCGGCGCGAGAATCGAATTCGCCTCCATGTACTCTGTGCGAATCTCATTGCCCGAGGCATGGTACCGCTGCAGCGACCGAATCATGGACGTCTCGTGCAGCTCCGGCGTCTCAGACAGCTCCGTCATGCACTTTGTCACGGTGCGCTTCTCGGGGTCCGACGAAGAGCCAGACCCGGGAACCTTGCTCTCCTTGCCGCGGCCGAAGCCCCGAAACAGGCTCTTGAGCTTCGACGAGGACCGCGACGACAAGAGGCTGCTCACGTCGGAGTCGTCGTCCTCGTCAACGAGATGGACCAGCTTCTGCAGCGTCATGACGATGAAGGCGTGGCTCGGGTACCAGTCGGCCTTTGTCCGGTTCCTAATGTTCATGATGTCCTCCAGCGCAAGCTTGTGCAGGTTCTTGTGCGCGCCAACGGCCTGAATGACATCCCAAGAGAGCCCATTGATGTTGATCCAGCGGCACTTTGCCCACTCCTCCTTGGGCTGCGTCAGGAACGACACAAAGCCATCATTGTCAAAGTGTTTCTTAGCCATCCGGTCCTTTGAAAAGTCCACCACGGTGATCTCGCACGGCGCGCTCAGCGTCGGCATCGAGGCATGCCCGCCATCAGGCAAGCTCGGATCGAACCCAGGCTCCGACCCGGGCTGCCAGCCTGGACGCTCCGTGTAGGTGGCATCGAAGTCGAAGTCGTCGGTGTCGTCAATGGTTCGAAAGGTCGCGACGCGAGTGCTTCGCCGACGGCGCAGGGGCGAAAACGGCTCGCGATGGACCGCCGTGTCAGAGCGCGAGAGGCGCTGGACGTCGGCCTGGGGAGGCGAAGCCGCAGAATTCGTGTCGAGGCTGAGGTCGTAGTGGACTCGATTGAAGACGGGCCTCGTGGACGGAGAGGCGATGGCCTCGCCCTCGTGGATGGGCTCCATGGCGGCTTGCGAGAAGCGTCAATGACTGTTCAATTCAGGGGATGGAGAGAGAGCGAATTTGTCAGCTCTCTTCTTCTTCTTCTTCTTCTTCTTCTTCTTGTTCACGTCGCTCTAGATAACGGCGATGGCGATGGCGATGCTGATGCTATTTGGAGTCGTCCGTCGTTGGGCTTCATAAATCTGCCTCGAGCTCAAGTGTCGCTGCGTCAAAACTCGCCGCGAATCCTTCATCCATCAAGGACAAACCAGCCGCGAGCTCAAGATATAGAAGCTGCTGCATTCACCGCATCGCCAGCCGGATCGTGTCATCTTATTGGCATGGAACGAAGAGGATTAATAACCCAGAGGTATTATTAGCATGGAGGGCTGACCATGTTCGCTTCGAAACAAATCAACGGCAAGCCCCCTAAAAGGCCACCACAAGTTCTAGGCCAATTGCAGCTTGACGTTTGTTCTAGCGATGATCTAGCGGCACTAGCCAATCACGGCCCGAGATGAGGCATTGATGCGGCAATGGGCCCGTTGCATGACTTCACTTTAAAAGTTACAAAGCTGGGGATAATTCATGTCCATCCATTGCTGGTCATCAAAAAAAAATGAATATCCATCTCGTCATTGTAATCAACGGCGAGACTAAAGAAAGAGAAACAACGTTCTACAGTACAGCGTCAAGTAGTACATGGTACATATTATACAGTGAAAAAGCCCTCCTCCTGCCTCAGCGGCTGACTTGAATGCAATAGATCCAAAACTCCCCCCTGGCCTCTCCGTGTCTCACGCTCACGCTCTGCTGCTTCTTACAGAATCTCCACCAGTTCAAAGACCTGATCCTTCTGGCCGCTGCACTGCGCAGACTCCACCCGGTCAGCGCCAGCAACCAAGCAAGTCTGGTTGGTGGCCGAGGCGGGAGTGAGGAGGATGCTGTTGTCGCCCGCCTTGAAGGGGAACAGCTGCGAAGTCGCGGTTTGGCCACCTGTTGGGTTCATTGTTAGCATCTCATCTCTTACATACAGGATAGCCTTTGGATCGGGTGGATCTGGTGGATCGAGCAGATCGCCAGATGGGAGGGCAATGATGTCAATGACTTACTTCCGTCGGCGCGTCCACCGCAAGAAAACATAATCACCTGGTCGTTGGCGGCTCTGCGGCCATCAAAGTTGATGCAGCCGTTGGTGAGCACGCTGACAAGCAGCGCCTCGCCGGCCTTGGCGTCGTCGTGGACTCCCTTGGTGACCACGTCAAACTTTTGGCTGGCATCCTCGCTGCAGGTGGCCAGTCCAACGGGGATCAGGTTCTCGCGGAAATCACCGGCCGTGGGGTTGACGAAGAAGCAGCGGCCATCGGCGGCGCGGATGTTGACGCTCTCCAGGGGTCGAACGGCGGTGGCATCAAACGCCTGGGCCTCGGCCACGGCAGAGGGGTTCAGGGTGCCTCCGGCTCCGGAGACGGGCACGGGGGTCGTTGGGTTTCCGGTGATGACGGGAGGAGGCGGAGCCGCCGTGGTCTGGGAGCTGCCCTCACCGGGGTTGTTGACAACTGCGTCACTCGTGGCGGCGGCGGCAGAAGCTGTGGTAACGGCAGCAGCAGAGTTGTCCGCAGTCTGAGTGGCATCAGCTGGAGGGGGAGCTCCCGCGGTGACAGTGGTAACGTCGGTGACGGTGACAATCTTGGGAGCAGAGCATTGGGCGTTGTCGTCATTCGCCGGGGCCGCAGAAGAAGCGACAGCGGCAGCGCTCGTCACGGCGGCCGCCGAGGTAGAAGAGGCCTCAGAAGTGGCAGCAGCCGAGCTGTTGTTGTTGTCCTTGTTGTCACCACCCTTGCCGCTGTCCTTGCCAGAACCTCCAGCAGCGTCACCAAAGGTAAACTTTTGGGTAGCATCGTTGGCGTTGCAGTCGGCAATGTCAATCACATTGCCCTTGGCAGCAAAGCACTTTGTGGGATCGTTGCCAGGGGCGAAGCTCAGCGGGCCGTTGCCTCCGGTAAAGGCAAAGAGCTGTGAGTTGGTCACTTGTCCGCTGCCGTCGGCTCGTCCACCGCACGAGAAGAGCAGGACCTGGTTTCCGGCCGCACGTCGAGGGTCAAAGTTGAAGCAGGCCTGCGTCTTGGTGCTCACGATGAGGGCCTGGCCCTTTTGGTCGTTGTGGACGCCAGCGGTGATGACGTCCCAGCCCTGGGCATCGTTGCTGCCGCAGTCGGTGATTTGAATGGGCGTCAGGTTGGCTCGGAAGTCTCCAGAGAGAGGGTCAACGCTCAGACACTTGCCATCAGACGTCTTGATCTGGACGTTGGAAAAGGCGCGGGTGGCCGTGTCGTCCCTGGGATGGGCCTCGGCGGTAGCAGCCGGGTCCAGAGAGGCCACCGCCCGGAGTTGGATAGGGCCAGCAGCAGCGAGGGCTGCAAAGAGCACGGCAAAAGTCGTCTTGGAAATCATGTTTGCTCAATAAAGAGTGTTGTGTGTAATAAAAGAATGATATCTCAAAAGAACCGGGAAAGGAGAGGCTTAGAAATGGAAGAAAGGATGGGTTTTTTTTCACGAAAGAGAACGTTGTTGAAAATCCGCACAGCAGATGGCCTTTGTCAAAAGGCAAGAATCGAAAGGAACGAAGACAAAAAAGGGAAAGAAAAAAAAAAGAAGGAGAAAAGGAAAAAAAAACTAAATAACCCCCGCAGGCTAGAT
>MDJU01000774.1:0-14180 GCA_001721665.1 Trichoderma pleuroti
TGGTGGTTGCGGGGGTGGTGATGCGGGTATCTATTTGGCTGGGGGAGGATGGGGAAGATTGTATGTTGAAGGGCCCTGGCTGTACTCTGGGAGGCGTGTTTGATATGGGTAGCCGGAAGAGTCAATGTTGGGCCTGTAGGCGGTTGGGTGGGGAGGGAGGCGATAGGGGATGGAGTTGTTGTTGTTGTTGGACGGCGGCCTTTGGTAAGTTTGCGTAGGATATTGTTGTGGTTTCTGCTGCTGCTGCTGCTGTTGCTGAGGGGGATAAGGCCGTGAAGAGGAGCCTGGCTGGGAGGCTGGACCGGCTTGCTGCGGTGCTTGGTTGCGCGCGCCCTGGTAGTATCTCTCGTCCGGCTTAAATGTCGAACCTTCTCCTCGCATCATCGGGGAGCCAGTCCTGATGGCACCAGGAGATTCCATAGCGCGAGGCCCCATAAACTTCTTCCCTTGATTCTTTGGCATGTTGCCATCCGAAGACATGGTGCCGGCAGCAAGTGGTGCTCCAAAGCTCGGGCTTGGCTGCGCAGGACGATCACCCACGGCAGCAGGCTTAGCATATCCCGTGGCAACGGTTGCGCCTTTAGCAGCGGCCACGTCAGAGTTCACGCTCCCTGGGTAAGGCATCGCGGCATTCAGGCTAGCTGGAATCTTGGGGTATTGAGTTGGTGACTGGCCCCTTCTGGGCCGTAGCGAGCGCGGGGACTCAACCACGGGCGAGAGATTACCTGGCTGCTCCAACGGAGGAGGGGATCTCAGATCAGTGTCATCCGTAGAGGTCGAAATAGTCGTTATGCCACTATCAGTAGACGTGATTCGGGGACGAGTCAATGATCGCGTCGAAGACCGGCGGTTGGTCAATGAACGACGGGGGAAGTTGTTGCCATTGCCATTGCCGGAGAAAAGGGGTCGTGGAGCATAAGGCTGCAGGTCCTGCTCCTGGATCTCTTCGTCTGAAGAAAGCGACGGCTCGACGGCTCTGATGGTCTGCCCAGGTGGCATGGCGATGCCTAGGGCACCCTGTCTGTTTTCTTCAGCAGCCCTGGATGCCTCGCCCGCTCTGTTATCCCTTCGCTGGCTTGCAGCTTTTACAAGTGCTAGAGCCCCAGCAGCACCAGTAGCCAGTCCCAGACCAGCGACCAGTTTGGGCGCCGCAGACTTGGGAGCGGCAGTCAATGGGCTGATAGACGCCTCAAGCTCTGCAATCTCTTGAGCTCGTGCCGGGTCGCCGAGCCTCCAGTTACCACTCCTGTCCGCAACATAGTAAGGGGCCGCCTTGTGCGGGTCAGCCGAAGGCGGTCTCCAAATCTGGCCACCTGGTGAAAGCGACGACCTGCCATCTTCTTCAAACTCCGTAGTTGAGCTATCGTGTCTAGTAACGACAGAGACAAACGGCTTAAATTTTCCAGTCTTGGGGATGATGAGCTTCAACGGCGAAGGAGACTGAGGCTTGCCTGGAGGGGTAAGATTCCGCGGTCGAATGGATGGCTCGGGCATTGCTGGTTGACGCATTGTAGGGCGTGCCACGGGCTTCGTGATGGGTTGCGCCTTGGGTTGAGCCGCCGGTTTTGGTGATGAGGACGCGGCGATTGCTCCGCTCATTATCGCCCCTGACGCTGAACCGGCTGCCGCCGCTCCCATTATTGCTGCCGCACCGAAATGGGAGTCTCCATCTCGACTGGGCAGTGATACCTCCAATCTCGGAGGTCCCTGATTCATAACAGGTTTGGCTGGAAGTAGCTTGGACAAAGGCCTGGCGGAAGTCGGTGTCGTTGCGCGAGTCACATCTCTTGTGTTGGCAGGCGATATGGCCAACCCAATTGCGCTGGGCCTCCAGCTCGCTCTGTTATACCACGACTTTGTCGGGCCGGGCATAGGGCCTGGATCGAGGGGCGCCCGAAGCTGGTTCGCGATCCAAGAGTCTGTGCCTCCACCACCGTGAGGACCCTTTTCTGCACTAGAATTCCACGAGTCCCTCAGGGGGCGTCCTCCTCTTCTCATCCTTCTCCCGAACCGAGACCTCCTCTTGCGAAGGCATCGGCAGAAAACTGCAATGCCAAACCCAATGCAACCTACGCCGGCGATACATCCAATTGCAATTCCGGCCACTTGTCCTGTGCTGAGGGACGCTGATGCCTTCTTTTCTCCTTGCCCACCAAGTGCTCCATCGGGAACATTCGTCGTAGTACTAGTCTCCGTTGCGAGCGTTCTAGTCTCAGTGAATGTTGGAGCCACAGGATCAGTCGTAAGAATCTCGGCAGGAGACGACGTCGATGACTTGACTGAAGTCGACGATGGTTTAGTCGTGGGCTTGGTAGTAGGCCCCCTCGTGGATCCAGTCCTGGAAGGTCTAGAGCTAGAGAACGACGTGGGATCTGTGACGAGAGTCGTTGGAAGAGAGAGGGATGGTAGCGTCTGGCTTGCAATCGCTGTAGGGATCAAAGTCCCGCGGCTCGCCGTCTTCGTCTCCGGTGGGAATGTAATCGGTCCCGTGCCAAACAGCGGCACAGCTAGGGTGGCTGTGATGACAGAGTGAGTAGGCTGGACGGCACCAGGCTGGCCATAGCACATGAAAAAGGCTTTGTCAATCACCGCGTCTATTTCACCCGTTAGCCTTGAAATCCCATCCCCTCTCGGTGATTCCTAGCCTACCGCTTGCAACCTGCTTAGAACAAGCGCCCGCCGCCCTCTCAACAGCAAGACACTGAACAGCCGCCTCTCCGATTGTGAATCCATATGCTCCGATGCGTGGGCAAAGTGCCGCCAATGTTCTCGCTGGGCGGTCCGCATAGCTGATGTTAAGGAATGAGTTGAAGCACTGAGCCGCACAGCTCGGAATGAAGGAGTCAATGTCTCCCGACGAATTCAGGGGCGCTGCCGTCACGGTGTAAATGAGTGTAATTAATAGGAGTAGCATATAAGAAGGAAGCCTTCTAGACATTCTATCAGAAAACATCTAGTGGAGTCAAGCAGAAATTAGCATCGGGACGAGATGGATATGTGGCGTCTTCCATAGTAATCGACTTGTAGTAACACAGAGCACACCCCCCATTGTTGAACTTGTCCGTGTCCGGGTATTCGACGACGGCATCGTGGCAAAATAGCGTCATCTCCATCAAGCCGGTGGAACTGACCTAAAGAAAGACCCGGTATTATGAAAGAGACGACCAGCATCCCAACATGACTCGACACAGTGGGAAAAAAAGGTATAGAAGGAATATAACGAAGGTGTGTTTCTCGCTCTAAAACAGGCACGTCGTACAAAAAGGAAACCGAACTGAAACGAAACCGGAGACGAGAACCAGAACCGAACAAAAGAGATGGAGAACAAAAAAAGAAAAAGAAAAAAAAAAGAGATAAAAAAAGGAAAAATAGAGTTGTTGGTAGAACGAAAGAGAGAGATCTGCCGGGGAAGAAAGAAGAGACAAAAACAAAATTCGGGGACGGGGGAGTCCATCATAGAACTACCATCTCCATGAAACAAGAAACACGCGCCGGTCAAACCAAAAATCGTCTTCCCTGCCCCAAAAAGCTGCATCTTGGCCCGCGATCCGCTGGAAGAAGCAAAGCAAATCAAACCGCCATCACAGCCGCCCGTCGTCCTGCACGTCCCACAAACCCATGTCCCGCCCTCTTTTTTTGGCTCGTCTTGTCCATCTCCGAGTTCTGTTTCTCGTCAGCGGGAAACAACCTTGTTTTGCTCATCGCCACTGTCCTCGCGCCATCTCCAGCTCACGATGCATCTGGTGCCGGGCGCTTGACTGCATATCCAGCCCTTGTCGTCCAATGGACTGGCAGATGCAAGGATGGCGGATGGACCAGTCCATGGTTGGCGCCTACAGTTACATAGCAAGCGCGTCGGCTTCGTTGGCGCTTGGGGCTTTCCCCGGGGGCGGAGAGTCACGTGCGGTGCATCGGATCCAGCCCAATCAGCGGCAATGGCTTGGTGATGCTCGAGGGCGGAATCGCTGTATCGTTGCCGCTGGTCCAATCACTAAACAATAACGCCGTCTGGTGTTGTTTCAACATAGAGTAGCCAAGAGAAGAATCCTTGTCTCTTCTTTCTCTGACTAGTTGTCTAGCAGTCTAGCACGCTCATTACTGTAAGCTTAAAGTATTCCAAGTACGTCAAAACTCAGGTAGATACGCATTTCGCTGTTAGTCGTGGGCCATCGAGAATGGAGACATCCAGAACAGCAGCAATCTCCAGCTGAATCCTGGGCCAACTCAGCCCTCAAAGTCATCATTTCCGGTTGAATGGTTTTTTTCACAGGTACCTAACCCACGAGGACTATCGGGCCGGCTGCCTAATCAGATCAATCTGCATCACCTCGCCATATGTAACCGCCATGCTTATGTGATTCCGCAGATACGGGGTACATCGGCGCCAAATGAAATCTACTAATTCCCCTTTTCCAAGATGACTTGATCTTAACCGAAATGTCCATATGCACGGAGTAGGTGTATGATACATGTTCATCGTAGAGGCATCTAATCTCATCAAAGGCGGAGCATGTGTTTGTAGTAGATAACAGAATATTATTCTCTTTAGATTCCATCCTTGGGCTGACTTCTAATTCTCTACCAAAACAACTCGGCAAAACTTCAACTATCTGGAGGTAGCACCTCCCCTTGTACAAGAAAGCCTTGAGATGTCATCCCTGTAATGAGCCTTGCACGGCCTGAAAAAAAGGATATTTCGCTTCACTTGTCTCGGGACTGCCCACCACCAGAGGGGAAAAAACATACCCTCAAAAACGCCAACGCCCGGGAAACACAAGTTGGGTTAAAAGGGAGATGGAAAAGAAAAACCCATCCAGTGAATGAGATCTGTGTGGATTAGACGACAAATTTGCTCATTGCACGGGGTGGGATAAAGTGAAGTGGCCGTATCCACAGTATAATCAATACATCGTCAATTCTAGCCGCAGAATGCCCGTACTGCGAGAGTTCTGCATGTAGTTGCAGAGAGCTCACATGGCCATCTCGGCCTGCAATTTCCGAAGCTCGGCTTCCTCGTCATCCTCCTCGATGGCCACCTTCTTGCTAGATATGGCTTTGGGAATGTCAGCGCCGTCTTTGTCCCGCACGTTTGAACAGGTATACTTACGCTCTGCATGCGATGGCGTAGGCAACTTGTGGACTGCGTCTGTCAGAGGCACATTGCCTGTGCTCAGCATTTGCTCATCAACCTGCTCTTGTTGCAGATCCGCCAGCTCTCTCTCCAGCTCGTCATCGTCAACCCCCTCGCCAATCGCGTTGCTTGTAATAACGTTGACAATTTCTTCGCTGAGCGCATTCTGTTCATTGATTTTATCCCTGCATCCTTGTCAGTTCATCGTTTTCAAGGGAGCGCCAATGTCAAAATTAAAAGAGGGCGGCAAGGCCACGTACATGATTGCATCCACCTTCTCTGGTGTCAAGCCCTGGTGGATATCCTTGATGGCTGCCGATGACTTCTCCAACACTGCCAAGGTTTCGCGGTTGATATTCGCCGACTCCATGGCGTTGATCTGCTGTTCGAGCGTTGTAATCTGCGCAATCGTCTTATCTAGCGTGCCCTCTGCCATCTTCTTGCGCCGCAGGGCGCCCTTGGCGACTATTTCCATCCCGTTAACACTACTACCCCGCTGCATCCGAATGTCTCGCAGATTTTCATCTACTTACCTGTCTTGTTTGTGTTGACATTCTTCCTGGCGATGCCTTCCTGCTCCTCGATCTGGTTCTGGATGTGCCGCTCTCGTTTCTGCAGCATGTCAAGCTGCGACCGCAAGGCGAGGATGGCATTCTTGGCCGAATCCTTCTTCTTCTGAGAAGCGGCGCCGCCTCCAAACCAGCCCCACATGTTGGTGAAGAAGGATAAACTGCGAGAATCCGGGCCTGAGAGAAGAGATGCAGCGGTCAAGTAGATTCGATGGACTCGATGAGGGTGGTTCCAAGGAGCAGAGTGACGGTGTGATGCCGCAACCGAAGCAGCAGGCAGGCTCTCTTGATGGCGGGGGTCGGCCTAGAGCCGTCGCGGTCCAGGTTAGCAAGTGGCGGCGCAACAGCGACTAGGCAGCAATCCCAGCCTCGGTTGGTCCAGGATAACGCACCTCGTGGGAGTTGTTATGCACGCAGCGCCGTGAAAATCGTCGGGATGCGCAGCCAGTCGCAGGCGGCTGATGGGATGCACTCGTCCAGGTTGTACGTGTGCTGCTATGACGGCACCCAACCACCTAAACCGAGGGTTTAGCCGAAGCTCTCCCGCGCGTCATGTGCTGGCGTTGCTCCTTATCTCGGCGAAGTGCGAAGTGCGAAGTACCTGCTGCTAGTTCCGAGTATAACAGGCCGGGCGTTGGTCGGCTGACCAGACCGTTAGAACGAGTGACCCTGGCAGATGGCAGCCAAAATACAGGGAGGCCTGAAACCTTTGGCATCACAGGGGGATTCCAACGTCAACCCAGGTACCTTATGTATGTACCTACTAGGCACATGCTGCTTTTTGTTTAGCAAGGTACCTAGGTATGTAGTTATGTTACACCAATATTACCTGCTCTCTCAGAGAATGTGCCCAAGAGACCCCAATCATGTAACGGTGTGTTTGAGTCAGTGAATGAAGAATAAAGCTTCAGGACAAAAGCATATTGTGCCAAAAACACCATCCATACCCAAGATACACTTTGTACAAAGTTTTGGAGGAGAAATTCAAAAGCCCGTCGGCCGTGTGAATGATATGCCATGCCTACTCTAAACTCCCAAAAACACACAAACATACAAAAACTGTTCCAGCCTGCCTTTGCCATTTGCTCCCGCCTTTACACAAGCAGCAATCTCCATTCCAGTAGCTCCAATATACGCAACGCAAGTAGCCAGAATCTAGTAGTACCACAGCGGAAAAGCTATACGCGCCGATTGCTCTCCAGGCTCGACTCAAACATGCGCAAGCCTTCCCAGACAAATACCATCATTATTAAGAGTGCGAACTGGCAAAGCACTCTGCGGCGGCAGAATGCAGCAGAAAAGTACTCACCGCCATCCGGTTGTCGACATATCCCATATCAATAGCAAGGCTGGTCGTATCTAAAGCGTGAACCGGTCCGCGAGAAGTGTAACATCATTAGTCTTTCGTACAAGTATTGGCCCATGTTGCCAATATAACAATCCGAATTATTCCAGAATATGGGACACGTGAAGCGAAAATTAGTTCTTCGGGGTTGCGTGTCGAGTTTACGCATTGCCGCCCTTTTCTTCGGTGTCGATATGCCAAACAACGTAATTGGGGAGACCATAGACTTCATAGCCAGCACGCTTGGCCATTTTGGCGAATCCTTCGGTTTCGGCTTGGTTCTCGAAAGCGTAGCAGGGAAAGTTGATGCCTAAATAGAATCAAGTTTGTTAGCTGTTGCCTGCTCCATCAGCAGGGTAGCAGTTAAGGGCATACCGGAGCGGTGCACGTCTGCCTTGACAAGAATATTGACACCGCCAATGCCGTCGAGCTCCAGCTCCACATCTTTGTTCTCGCGCCAGTCACCCATTCTCGCCATGTAGGTTCTGCCGGTGTCGTATTGCTTATAGCCTGCCGTTCTGGTAAGCACTATACAATCAGACGTCTTGTAAGGGGCTACGTACCTTCAGCGAGAACGACATCCTTGTCTAGGCTATTGGCCAGCTTGCGGCCCTGATCAGACTCGACCCAGGAGTTATAATCGACTGTTTGTTCGGTAAGCAACCGCACTTTCATGCGTTCTCTCCGCGGTTAGATTTCACTTACATCGGCCCTCAATATCCACACCGTCGCGGTAGCGGTGGAACCAAATGTCTTGGCATCGGAGATTAGCAACAGTCTTTCGTCTTTCGTCAGATCTTATTTCTTACTTGGAACCAGAATATCTCGGTCGTGAGCAATAAAGTCCTCCAAGATTCCTGTAGGGCTGTCCACAATGTCTACATCACGCCAGTAAACCCAAGAGTGTTCGGGTTTCAGAGCAGTGTAGAGAAGGTAGTTTCTGGCCCTGCCCATGGCCTTCCGTCGGGGTCCTTGAGCCTCAAACGAGTGTCTCTCTTCAACGTTTTGGCTAAGTTTGAATCCAAATCCTTCTCAATGACCGTTGCGCTGTGGAAGGGAATCTGATCGGGTCGCTTCTGGATGCGGTCGAGTTCGGAGGCAAGAACGGCGAGGGTGTCGTCGGTAGAGTCTGACACAAGGAACGCCAGGTCAATCAGTCGATGGGGATACGTCAGTTCCGCGAGGAGCTCGAAATATTTTGACAGGTAGGGCGCGGCATCTTTCAGCGGCGTCAAGATGAGTATCCTCTCTTCCTTGGCAATGGCTTGCTTGGTCGAGTTGACGGGGTTGAGGTCGACGTGGTCAATTGTACTCGAATTGACTTCGATGGGGGCATGGTGGTTGAAGATGACGGGAGTCTGCAAATGCCCATTCCATCTGTTGTGCTCATTCGGTGACAATTCCATGGGTGGCTTGGCCGGACCCCAGCAATAGAAGCTATGTGGCATCATGGATGGTCAGTTCCATGCGCGTAACCAGCAAAAACCAGCACGCAACTGCTTACCTCTGCATCTCTGACGCCGAGCTGGACACGCCACGCCATAGCAGCAGGATGATGCCCGCCACTCCAACCAGCAGTATAAATCGTGTTCGCGTCACGGCATTCCACAATGCCCTGGTCGGAGGGATCTGCGCCCTCGCCGATTTCCAGCTCAATCCACCCTTGGGGAGCAACATGATGATCTGTCAAGGCGGCGCACCTCGGTTTCCAGAAGCTACCGTTGCAATTGGCGCCTGGGAAACGAGACTCGTCGAATGTCGCTCAAACGATGGCAGCGTTTTCGGGGATGACACGGAAGGATTCGAGACGGTGGACGGGCTTACGGAACACGGGCCAGAAAAGGGAAGGGAAGGACTTTCAAACGAGAGTGGAGGCGACACTTGGATCAGGCCAACGACAATAGAACAGCAAGACTCCGCGCCGACGTTGTAATGAGAGGCTGCCGGACAAAAATGGCGTCCAACGAAGGAGGGAAGGGGGAGCAGTCGAGATAGGGTGCTCCGTACCTATCTTAGCGTATCAGAGTGTAAGTACCCATTGGAGTGTTGCTGTCCTGTTGAAAAGTTTAACCGTTGGGCAGTGCAGGGCAATACATGCGGGATACTTTCATGTGTTGGGCGCAGCGAGCGAAAAAGTGGCTCCTGCTGGTACCTATGATGTTGCGCTTTAGCGACACCCGACTTTGAAGTCCATCGGACTTCAACCCAATTGAATCCTTGTGTCAATCGAGACGCGCTAGTCAGGAGGCCAACTGCGGGAAGCATCCATAGAGTACGAAGTACGAGTGCATAGCCATGATGCTACCCTGCAGAAATACGAGTTACGGTGCAGGAGGATGTGGTGATGCTGGGTACCTATCGTTTTAAGGTTGTTTATTCACAAACAGATAAGCCTAATTGCACCATCTGGCTCCTCTATTTTGCAGTCCAAGGATACCGCGATAAAGGGAAAAGAAGAGCGAAGAGGTGTCTTGGAGAGAATAAAGAGAAGAGCAACAACCAAAAAAAGGACCGCGGTGGCAATCTCAACTCTTAAGTACCTATCTTAGGTAACGAAAAGTTGGTCTGGAGTACGGAGTAAGGCTGCGGAATACCGCACCGTAATCTCAACAGTGAGCAAATCGGATGCCATGACAGATGACAACGGGGGACCACATGGGCCAGTTTCTTCATGATCATCTTGCCTAGTTTAGAAATCTCGACGTTTTAGTTGGCTGTCTTTCCTTTTTGGCGCGGACTTTAAAGTCTTACCACGGCACATTCGCTGCTGATTCTTGTTGCTTGTCACTGTGTTTTTTTCTGCACACAATTGCCGTGTTGCTTTGCATGCCGGTACTTGGCCGTGATGACAAACTGCAGACCGACCCCAAAGGCGCAAGTGACACTCTGCACACTTGAATGAAGTGAACTTTTGCATCTTCATACATCTCCAGGTAGAATTTTTCGAGTTGCGAATTGTCAATGCCAATTCTGGATCGCCCATAGATCGAGCGGCGCATGCAATTCCTCAACTACGCAAAGTCTCTGGCCGCCGTATACAGGCCACTTACACTGGGCGTAGCTCGACTGCACCTTTCACCACCAACCTTTAGCACATCTTCATTCGCGGCGATGGCGGCCACACGACGATCTGCGCGCATCAGCAACAGGGCGAGCACCAAAGAAGCGGCCAAAGCAGCAAAGACTGCTACGAAACCAGCCCCAATTCCTCCCAAGGAGAACAAGCGGAAGAGAAAAGCAGCAGCTCCTGAGCCCGAGCCCTCGGCGCCCAAAACACCGACCAAGAAGCAGCGCCCAGTTGCCCCCCCCTTAACACCCACCACCAGCGTCGCAGCCCTCAATGGCACCAAAGGCACTGCCCACAAGTCCGTCACTCGCCTCGCAGACCCCAGATTCTCCAATGCGACGCTGCTGTCCCCGGAGACGTCACGAATAGTCGCCTCGCGCGATGTGGAAGCGGTGTCGCCGTCAAAAGCGCCGTCAATTGGTCTCAAGCCTACGACCACGGCCACCATCCTGCAGGAGGCCTGCGACCATCTGATCAGAATTGATGAGCGTATGCGGCCCTTGGTCGAGAAGCATCACTGCCGTAGCTTCTCCCCTGAAGGACTTGCGGAGAAGATTGACCCGTTCGAGAGCCTGGTGAGCAGCATCATATCGCAGCAGGTCTCCGGCGCAGCGGCCAAGTCCATCCAGAACAAATTCATTGCCCTCTTCTACCCAGAGGACGGCGATGCGTCTTCTCAACCCGTCGATGGCGACGCTTCATCCAAGAAGAGGTTCCCGATCCCGTCTGAAGTGGCGGCATGCTCAATCGAGCGGCTGCGCACCGCCGGCCTCTCGCAGCGCAAGGCAGAGTACGTGCAGGGCCTCGCCGACAAGTTTGCCAGCGGCGAGATCACGGCCCAGATGCTGCATGATGCACCATATGACGAGCTCATGGAGAGGCTCATCGCCGTTCGTGGGCTGGGCAAGTGGTCCGTCGAGATGTTTGCCTGCTTTGCCCTCAAGCGAATGGACGTCTTTTCCCTGGGCGACCTAGGCGTTCAGAGAGGCATGGCTGCCTTTGTCGGACGAGATGTGGCCAAGCTCAAGAGCAAGGGAGGCAAGTGGAAATACATGTCGGAGCAAGACATGGTGGAACTGTCGGACAAGTTCGCACCGTATCGGAGTTTGTTTATGTGGTACATGTGGAAGGTTGAGGAGACTGATGTTAGTACCATGGAGAAATAAGCAACACGTTTTACGTGTGTACGTGTGATTCCTAGCTGCATAGAGCAAGGTAAGTTGGGAAGTTTATACTATGTTCGAATAATGGCATGGGACGGGTCTTTGAAAGTAGGTATTCATAGCATCTTCAACACGAATTCTAAAGAGGGAATCGGCGAGCCCGCACATTGTCGTCACTTTAATCCACGAGGGGATGCATCCTAGATTTTAGGTTCAAGATGGGTTTGAGCAAACTCAGGAAGTGAAGACAGGTTTTAACATGTGTCTATTGATTGATCATCTGCAAAGTTTCCTGTCCACGGTACTACTCGCCAAATCTTATTCTGAGCCCGGAAGCCAAGCTTGTTTAGACCTCGATGCGTGACGGCTCGGCGCGGATGACACGTGCAGCCGTCTTACATAAAAAGGGGACTGACTACATTCTGAGTTACAAGTATCCGGGGCCGGGCCGTTTGATCTTACACGAGTCAAAATTCGCTGGTGATGAGGGATTATGTCAAGATTACCTTAGGTATGCCGCATGCGGGCATATGTATGTGGATGGGACCGGAGGCACCCAGAGCGTGGGAGCAATTGATGTGCCTCAAAGCAGGAATAGCGGCGTCTGCCCGTGTTCTAATTAGGCGGTTTCAAGGCGAGCTGTAATACGGACTCTAGATCATGACATTTGCGGAGTAGGTACTCGTATTTTCCCCCCTGTTGTACAGAGTTCGGACCATCCGCGTCGACCTCCTTTGTGCACTTCTTTCGGTGGGACAGTTGGGGCACTTCGTATCAAGATGCTGATTCTCGAATTATTTGTTAGGTCGCCTGTACCTGGGCTTCGTATTAAGATGAAGTGAAAAGAGTGTTAAAGGTACGGTACGGATATGCTTGGTTTGGCCAACTTGAGCTTGGAGTAAGAAAGGCTTCGTATGATTGGACTTGTATACAAACTGCTTGGACCTGTGGTAGCTGCCATTAGGTATGACGCGTACTTAGCTACAGTGTCCTAAATTAGAAGTGTAACCCAAAACAATGACATTGCAGCTTTTTAGCTTTTATCGTTTGGTGGCACAATCACAGGTCGCTCAAGAGGGGGTGTTTGCATCACCGGCTTTGCATTTTGCGGTTGTATCATGATGCCCTCATTGTACATGACACGGAGCAGAGTCTTGGCCGCGAATGGCCAGGATTGGCTGTGTCCCGCTCGATGGGAGGTCAACTGATATCCAAGAATACACCATTATGCTGGCCAGCAAGATCCCCATCGACCTTTTTGATGCCCAAATCGTCCAGTGCCATCAACTTCTCCGCGTACCTCGAATGTTAGAGTTCTCGTATCGCATCTGGATGAGTTGGTTCGGACGCCATTGGAGGTTCGGTAAGAAGGTGTGGCACACCAGCCATGCCAAGGAGCCACAACACTAAAGCCGCCGTGACGGGCCAATGCGTCAATGCATGAATTTTGAGAATCGCCCTCGTCATCGTTCGGCATCGTTGCCCGGCCGGCGTTGCCGCGGAGCCGGTGCTGCTGAAGGAAACAATCACGAAAAGGATGAAACACTTGAGCTGCTGAAGAAAGGAGTACCGATAGTGCACCTATGCTCGGAGCGGAGTATGCGCTCCGGATTGATTGGAGCACGGAGCACGAGGAAATATACTCGTACGTAGTGTACTGTCCATATCCGTACTGTACACGACAACAGGCTGGAACTAGCCATGCACGGAGGATGCAGCCCAGGATTCATGTTGCTAGGCTGACGGGACTCCTTGCGTGACTCCTCGGTAGTGTTTTGAAACTCCTCGTACCGGCGCTCCCACTAATCTTGCTAGCCATTGAGCAAAGGGAACAAAAAAAAGGAGAACGGGAGAGTTTGCCTGACCATGGCCGAAAATTCCGCGCCAGCTGCAGACGAGCTCTGCACAAGGTCCACGGCTCCATGGCTCCAGAAGGAAGCCGGGCCAGGGGCGCTAACAAATTCAATTGAAGCATTTCCACTGACGATCCCTGTTAGCCTGCACATGGTTGCTGAGACGGTGCTTTGGCGAAGTTGTGCCAGCGCTGCTAGCGGCTGGTGAACATTGGCGTGGCGCGCACGATACGATCTGCAGCGACGACGTCGTGGTGATGGGAATGATGGCATTCGATGCGCATCAATCGCATGCATGCGGATCGCGTACTCGTACAGTGTGAAGGAAATGAATGGTGTGTGAGTTGGACATGCAGCGCTCGGCCAAGATTGCAAAGTACCAGAAAGGTCGGCCCACGGATTGTTCGATTACGGGCCTGGCCAAGCGCCTCCCGAGGTGAGATTCTTATTACCGTCCGTGATCAAGGTGGTACATGGACGCATGCGGGAACGCCGTACCTACATGAGTACCTTGCAAGTACTGCCCGTAGCGGTAAAGGCCCAGGCATGGAGGGCCGTTTCTGTTGATATTACCTGCCCGACCGGTCTAGCGAGGAGCTGCGCGCAGCTTTCTGGATACCTGTACGGAGTACCTGACGCGGGGAGCTGCTGCGAGTCAACGTTGCCGGTGCCTTGAAAATAGTACACCTACGCAGGTACATGTACATATGGAGTCTGTCTCTCGGTAACAAGGACGGCCCCGTCGATGATAAGCAAATTGAAAAAGGGACGGCACAAGTTGGTGCGCTTCAAAACGGGCTCCGTATGCAGCGCACGCGCGTGCACGGAGTACCGGCCAAGGCTGTTACGAGCACGAGCACCAGATATGTGCTTGCGACCTTGCAGTACAAGTACGGTGCCGTGCCATGTCGGGTGTGATTAGAGCCCGTACAGGTCGCTGCAATAGGGCTATACGAGTACTACTGCTAATTACATTGATGTACTATCTGCACTCCGTATTGAAGTGGCTCTATACACGCATCCAAATGTTAATCTGCGTCAACGTGCCCCCA
>MDJU01000775.1:0-14170 GCA_001721665.1 Trichoderma pleuroti
GTTAAATTTAATATTATATTTTATTTAGCTTATTATTATATATTAATTTTATTAATTTAGCTTATAATTTTATTTTTAATAAAAGGTTTCCCCTTCTTATTTAAGTTAATAGTTTCCTTTATATTATTAAAAATAAAAGTAATAAAGCCTCTTAAGGCTATTTACACTATAGTTGCCGTTACTATTATACTTAATCTTACTTTATTAAAGCTAGGTAAGGGTATTTTATTTATACTAAGGGCTTTTTTAAAGTATTTTTTCTTCTTAAGGGTAAAAGGAAGGATTATAACCTTTTTTATTTTTAAGCTAAAGAGGGTTACTTCTTTCTAAAGCTAGGGGGCTATTATAAGTCTAGGGGCAACGGGGTTTAGTTTATTTTAAGGATTTAAAGGGTTTATAAATATTTCTATCTCTCTAAAGGCCTTAGATAAGATTATAAAAGTAAAAAGTAAGGTTATTTTATTTAATAGCTAGTTAAATAAAGTAAAGGTTTTTAGTAACTAAGTATTTAAAAGGTAGGGTATCTGTAGATATAGGAGGGAAGCTTATATATATTAATTTTATTAATTTAGCTTATAATTTTATTTTTAATAAAAAATTTCTCTTTTTTACTTAAGTTAATAACTTTCTTTATATTATTAAAAATAAAAGTAATAAGGCCTCTTAAGGCTATTTATACTATAGTTATTATTATTACTATAATTAGTTTTACTTTATTAAAGCTAAGTAAGGGTATTTTATTTATATTAAAGGCTTTTTTAAAGTATTTCTTTTTCTTAAGGGTAAAAGAGAAAACTATAACTTTTCTTATTCTTAAGCCTAAGGGGGTTACCTTCTTCTAAAGTTAAAAAACTATCGCAGGTTTAAGGGTAATAGAGTTTATTTTATTTTAGTTATTTAAAGGTTTTATAAATATTTCTATTTCTTTAAAGTCCTTAAATAAAACCGTAAATAAAAAAATTATAGTCGTTTTATTTAATAGCTAGTTAAATAGGTGGGAGTTTTTAGTAGTTAGACACCCGAAAGGTAGGGTACCTGTAGGTGTAGGAGGGAAGCTTGTATTCGCAGCCCTACCTGGATTGCGGCAAATTTCCTTAATCAGTTTTCTAAAGATGTTGGCAAAGTTTTCACTGAAGATCAGAGAAAGGAGTTTAGAGAGAATCCAGAGAGGTTATTCCAACTGCGCAAGAGGTTGGAGCATGGGTATGCGCACGATCCTTTAAGATAATTTTCTTTATCCCTTTAACATTTATGAGCATAGGTTTAATGAGCTTTTCAAGGCTATGGTCATCGGGGCACTAGAACAACAGGAGCTTGATCGTGAGCATAATGAGATAATGCGCTAACGACCTCGCCAAACTCCTGAGTTGATTGATCGGTTGGTCCCTAGGTTCACCGCAGGATGCCGCCGCCTGACACCAGGTGATGGTTATCTGGAAGCTCTGAAAGAAGACAATGTCAAGACCATTTGGAGTCCCATAATCAGAGTAACGGAGAAAGGCATTTTGACAGCCGAAGGAGAAGAAGAATTCGACATCATCGTTACTGCTACTGGTTTTGATGTGAGTTACAAGCCTAACTGGAATCTTGTGGGGCGCAATGGGGCTACATTAAACAAACTCTGGGCAAACAATCCCCTCAGCTATTTTGGGATTGCCGCTCCGGAGCACCCCAACTACTTCATTTTCGCTGGCCTTAACACTCCGGTTGCACATGGCGTATTCCCTGGTTACTACTCTGGAGAGAAATTAGACTGGAGCTTATTTATTTTAGAGGACAAGCCGACAACTTGGCTGGAATATTTGAAGGCTGCGAAACCCTTCCAAGGCCTGGATTAGCCCTCTCTACGTTAAATAATGGTTTCTTTACCTTAAGTATAGCTTTTATATATTCTTTTCTTCTTTTGTAATATTTTATATACTTAAGGGTAATACTTTTTACCAGCGGAATTATACTCATAGAGTAGTTTATTGAAGCAGTTGGAATAAAGCTATTACTTTGATGGAAATTTCTGTCCTCTATGTACAAACTATTATCATGTCACGAATGAATTAAAGTAGATTTGAAAACGAGTAAAATGGCCCTAAAATAAGATGCTTCTACGTGATTCTTACTGATACCGGGCAGAACCCTTGATGCCAACGCCCTGAGCTGAGTTGTCGAGATCCACTGCCGAATTACGAAAGCCGCTGCTAAGTGGCGGGCTTCTTGGGATTAAAAAAAACTCCGCAAGGCGCGGAAGCCAAGTAGATTGCAGCACGCCTCAGTCGTACCATTAGGAATGTAGCATTCGCAGAGAAACCACAAGTAAACACAAACAAGAATGGTAGAAATGCACCAATTAATGGGGCAACACGCTAATCAATTCCGCAAGCGATACCTGCATAAGCTTTTACAATCGTTTCGAATGGATAGAAATCTAAGTCTTGCACCCAACATTAATGGTATCATTTTACAAAGAGCTCTTGCCAATGTTCAAAATCTGCCTCTCATGACTTAGTTGGGCCGGCGGGACATGCGCGTTGACTTCGGACAAATTTCATCAGCGGATAATGAAACTCCGTCGCGGTTGGATTTGTACCATAGAAGCCAACTATATATAGCCTTCGGTATGAAATGGGACGAGGTCGATCTTAAGTACTCATCACCTGCATTTATTTATATCTGAAATTAAAACAAAATAAAAGGCGATCACAGCACATATTGTATCGTCATTCTTATCCACCTGGCTCAAGATGGTTCTCACAAAGAAAGAGGGCGAGGATGTTCCTGTGGACCCTGACTTTAGGCCTCTACCGAAGTTTGGCCATTTCAGCGAGCTGGATCCAGAGTACGCAAAGCTCAGACCGATGCTGAATAGCATGATGGAGGGCTCACGGCAGCCTGAGACATCTTTAGAAGATTTCCGCAAAGAGTGGCTCAACAATCCATCGGCGCCCGAAGGATGCCCTATAGAGGGCAAGGATGTCCTTACTGAGACACGGATGATCCCAACTCGTGACGGTGCCAAGATCGAGATCAAGTTGTACGAGGCTAAAAATAAACGTCCTGGCTCTGCGATGGTTTTACGCTACCATGACGGTGGGTGGGTTGTTAGTGGGCATTGTCCTGAGCATTCCGAAAATCTCATGATTGCCGGTTGGACAAATTTAGTGGTGGTCAGCCTAGATTATAGACGGTGAGTGGAATACGAACATTGAACAAAGAGGATGGCTCATTTATTAACCATGAACTAGGACCCCCGAGCACAGATTTCCGTTTGCACCCAACGACTGCTTCGGTGCACTGAAATGGGTAAGTGACATGTATGCATCATGTTGTGATACAATCGCTCAAGCGTAGACTCTGAGTTGATGTAATATAGTGCAGCAGAAATTCTGCTTTATTCGGGCCTGATTCATCCAAAATTATCCTCAACGGAAGCAGTGCTGGTGGAAATCTAGTAAGTCATGTTGCGCAGCATGTAATTCCTTTACAGAGGCTTTCAATCCTGAGACGCGTTGACCAACCACTTAAAAGGCAAGTGTTGTCGCCCTCATGGCCCGAGACGAAGTTTCCAGGGTATCATAGCGCAAATTCTCACGTTCCTAATAACGTGCCATCCCAAATTCTTTCCCAAAGAAACGTATGAAATGGGTAGCTACCAGCAAAATTCTAACGACAGCGTTGTTACTGCGGCGCGGATGGAATGGTTTTGGGATATGTATATGCCGGAGCCGACGGCCGACTGGCGCTCCTCGCCGTTGCTCGCACAGTCCCTGAAAACCCTACCACCGACGTGTAAGTCATTGATCATTCAGTCCTGTTTTGAGGCTTCTGGATATGAGAATTAAGCTCAACTAATAGCCCTGGATTCTACAGTAATCATGGCTGCAGGATGCGATATTCATCGGGATGAGGCAATCGCCTACGCAGAGAGGTTGCAAAACGAGGGTGTTGACACACAGTTAAAGATATATAAGGGAATGCCGCACTGTTTCTATATGCTTCAGACGCATCCAGACACAAAAGACTACTATAAAAAGATAATAGAATTCGTTGGGAAATTCTCTAGCTAAGCCCAAGCGGTTAGAAATCTGTTCATGATTAAAATGCTATTGCTATCTATAACATACTGTGCATGTAGGACGAACTAGGCCAGCCTGAATGCGACTCATCTAGTCAAACGCTAAACCTAGACGTTATTTTGAGCAGAGAATCCCGAATGGGAAATATTGATATGACTTCTGGCTATAATAGCGAGGACTCTGGACTCATATTATCTCGCAGAGCACAACAATCATGAGAGACGCGAAGGCCAATCACTTCTCCAGTGCAACCTGAAATTTCGCACTTCCACTTTTCGTAAATCGTTTACATAGCAGCGAAGATAGTTCAGCTGAGCATGCTGAGTTTCGCTCTTTGGTCAACAATCCTCAATGTCTTCAGCTGCAAGGCATGAAATCACACTGAAGGCCCACTGCACTTGCTGCAAAAAAGAGTAAGTGGCATTATTTTACGCTTGACATCTTTGTGGCACGAAACAGTGGAACTGGGCAACTTAGGGTTGAGAATTGCAATGTCATTGCTTCAAATATTTAATGATCCAAAACGTATTTTTGATCTCGCCTTGCTAACAGACTGAATCATAAAACAAGCGTTTTCGTGCTGCTTCATCATGAGGGTTTCTCAACGGCCGCACGAAGAGCCGTGTGGTTTCGGGGTACGAAATATGATTTGAAGCGGGGAGGCAGAGCAACCAGGCTCTTGGGGTCTGCATTCCCAGTGACAGGATGACAGTCTACATTGTCATGCTTCTTGATATAGAAGCAGTTGAGCAGGCGTATGAAGACAAGGTAAAGCTCGCGATTGGCTAAGAGAGAGCCAGCACACATACGATAGCCGACACCATATGTGAACAACGGTGCATCAGGTTGCTCAAGCCATCTTTCAGGACGAAAGACTTCAGGATCAGTCCATACTTTCTCGTCTATCACATCCATCAGCGTATCTGTAATAGACGGTTCTAACCTGGTATGAGTGAGGGGCTACTTACCCATGTTGCAAGCCCACGCGTTGAGAAATACCATTGTACCCTTGGGGATAACGGTGCCTTGGTATGGCAAATCTTTCACAGAAGCGCGAGGAAGAGCCAGACGGAGAACTATGTAGTACCGAAGAGACTCCTTGATAAGAGCAACCACATATGCACACTTTTGGTCGTCATTCTCGTCACACAAAGGCTGATCTTCACCGTAATGCTTCCGAATTTCCACGATAGCTTTTTCTTGGATCTCGGGATGCTGAGAGAGTAACGCAACAAACCAAGCAACCTGCGTGGTGACAGTGTCTAGACCGCCTGAAAGCATAGTTAGGCTGATCGAAGTGAGTTCGTCCTTGCTCAGCTTTGCTTCTTTGTCAAGAATAACATTAGCTTGAATGCAGGGCTGGTGGGTTCCTGTTGTAATGCGCTCATTAAGATCTTTGTTGAGATCTGTCAAATACCTATCGCGGCGATCGCGCATTTCACGGGCCTTGGATGAGTGAAAATTGATGGGATTCAGGCGCAGAATAGGAATGTAGTCTTGTAAATTTCCCGTGGTAGACCGAAATTTGCTGATTTCTTTTTCAACGTGGGTAATCTCTCCGAATAGGTCGTCTTTCTGAGTTTTTAGTCGCGTTCCCCAGTTCAGGGTCAGGGCGAGGGAAAGTGAAAGCCGCTGAATCATTGGCATAGGATCCACTGGTGTCTGACCAGCGTTACCATACTCGAAAAGCCCTTTAATAAAATCCTTACTTTCCACCTCAAGGTGAGGAACGTAGGTTGCGACAGACGGTCGGTTGAGTGCTGAAGCTGCGCCTTTTCTTCGCCGCTTCAACGAGTCGCTGTATGGGGAAGTACCGATAGTTGTGCCAGCTGTATCAGACAGCACCTTTGAGTAGAGCAAGTCAATATTTGCAATGTTACAGCTGAGAAAGTGGTCGGCCTCTTGCACGATTCAAGGTAATATGCGTTATTGCAGTATTCTCGTTTTGCTATACTTACCTTGTGAAATGTGTATAGCTCCGGCCTGGAACTTAACGTTTGGGCATTTGAACCAAACACCGACTTTGCAGCTGAAGCTGAGTTGACGACGACAACAGGAATATTCCCAAGGATGATTTGGTAGACTTCACCGTACTGCTTGGCCCATTGCCGATACTTTTCAGCAGCATTGACGCGGATATCCCAGATGTTACCCAACAAAGGAAGACCTTTAGGTCCATTCATATGAGGGATTCTGGCATTTTTACGAATAAATTCATTTACCAGAACGTATATGACAGGGAGTGAGAGCGCGCCAATGAGGAGATGTTGCACCGAGTCTCGCAAAATTCTCTCCAGCAAGACCGCAAAGGCTGTAAAACTTAGCATTGTGGTCGGGTTCCGAGCTGTCCCTGAGAGACTGTTGTTTTTGTCGCAAGGGAGAGAAGAAATAATTGAGAATTCACATGAATAAAGTACGGGATTGAGGTTATATGGCGGTAGCACGATGCCCTGAGAGATTCTCTTATATACCAGGGTCTTAACCCACCACGGCACTGAGAGGCTGAGGCCGAGGTAGGCATAGCTTTGAAAGATGGAGGTGATGGGTCTACTCCGTAGTATATACGAGTCTAAGATGGACTTCCCCACACGGAATCGGACTGCTCATGGTGTGCTTGGAATCTCGGAATTTTCCGAGCCAGCCTTTATTATGTGCACAATCTGCGACTATTCCAGTACCATTCTCAGGACGACGGAATCAAGGATCGTCCCCTTTTTTGTTCCTCATCAACCCTCCATATCCTGCTCATCACACTCGGCTTCTCCGCTCTGCATGCCGCTGCCAATATGTGCTCCCGTACCGTACGCTCCTCTCTCTCACTTTCGTCATGTCAGACTACAAACCCGCAGAATACGAAGACCAAGACTCAATCGAGGAACGGTCTGCACCCCCTACTAAACGCAGAAAATACACTGCCGTGGCCTGGTAAGCTCCACACTCTAACTGAGACTCCAACCACTTTATCTGTCGCGCTTTCTTGTGCTTCCCCAAATTGGCCTGTTTTTCCGAGATCGTATTATTTACTAAGAAGTGGACAAAGATATGGGCAAGGATGAACAACTTGACTACGGCTGACTTTACATCATGCTTATAGTGATGAATGCAGGCGGCGTAAACTGAAGTGTGTCCCGGGCCAGACCGAAGATTGCTGCCAGAGGTGTGCTTCCAAGGGTCTTGTCACATGCAGCTACAAGGCTCTTCGTCGTGACTTTGCAGATCGATCGACATGTGGGAACGAGTGAGTGAGCTCCCATTCCAAGATTGCCCCATCATCGTGTTTATCCCCGTAGCTGGAAGATGAAGTTGATCTTATTCTCAACTCGCAGCGTAGTATCGGCGCTCAGTCAAGATGTCAAGATTCTGAAGGATACAATGAATGAGTGGATGGCAGCAGTCAGACAGCTCACCGCGAACGGAGCCGTCGAACCTCCTCGGTGTCCCTCCGGCGCTACCCCAACATCTGATAACTTCCTGCCACGAGAAGCCCATGTCCCCGCTTCCCCGCAAGGCATATCTATATCTGACTCTGAAGTATCAGCATCCACCTCAGTGACCAATTCTGTGATGGTAAGACATTTCTCCTCAGCCTTCAGATTGGTTGAGGTAGATGACGCCTTCCTAACGTAAGCAGACTTGCCAAACGACTTCTCCGCATCTCGGTCAAAATTCACCGGAGGTGCCTCAGTTTATTGGTCCCACCAGATCCGTCCATGATATTCAAGTAGACGAACAGGTATTATCGCGGATAGTAATCCCGCAAGTCGAATTGCTCCCTCCAAACGGACAGCAGTCCCGTTCCCGGTCTCCCAAAGAGCCGGGTCGGCATTCTGACGAAGATTTTTGGAAGGAATGTAACCCTTCCGAGTTTTCACGTTTGATTCGCGTCTTCCAAGAAGAGGTAGAGTCAGTATATCCATGCCTAGACACAAATTATCTCATCTCCAATGCTCCTGAGGTCATCAGGTTAGGCAAGTTATCTAAGGACGCTACTCAGAGTATCAGTGACAAGGAGAATTCGTGTGTCGGCTTCAAAGACTTACAGCTAGCCAAAATTGCTATTGCCACCGCAATGGTAATCGAAGGACATGGGAAGAGTGATAACAGCACGATAATGGTTACCTCAGTTGAAGGAAGTGTCATGAGCATACTACGGCCAATTCCAGGCTTGAAAGACTTACAGTTGCTTATTCTTCTAGTTATGGCATCTCACTTACACTTTATTCGGTATCAGATAAGAATAACTGACATACCGTTGTCCATCAGAGTATATACTACTTCCATATTGACGAGGACCTACTCGCCTGGCGAACCATAGGTCTGGCGTGTCGTGAGGCACTTGTCCTGGGCTTGCATCGGCGAATCAAGCTATTGGAAACCTTTCCTATGAAGGAGCATCGCGATTTGGCTGTGAGAATTTTTTGGACTATTTATGTGCTTGACCGGCGCTGGAGCTTTGGCACCAACCTTTCATTTGCATTGGTGGATCGCGACATTGACATGGAACTACCAGAGCCGGTAAGAATTTCCCAAGAGACCAATAACGGACTCGGGATGTTTTTTTCTTTCAAGTTCCAGGCTAATGACTTCTTTAGGGCCAGGACTTTGCATACCTCCAATGCATGGTAGGATATGGACGCCTATGTTCAACTATGTGGGATGCACTGATGCCCTCTGGGTTCCACGCCAATGAGGACCCCGAAGAAAAAACGATGGAGCTTGATACAAGGATACAAGAATGGCTTGAGTCAGTCCCTGTCCAACTCCGACTCCGTCATCCCCGACTCGGTCTGGCTACCCGAGCACAGCCTCCCGTCTTGCACAGATTGCGGGCCTTGCTCTACTTACGAGGCAACCATTTTCGCATTTTAATATACCGATACTATCTCCTTGGGCCAAATCGCATCAAAAACTGGTACCGCAACGCATGGTTGGCTGTCGAAATTGCGCAAGACAGCATTCAAGTGCTAGTCCATCTCAACCATTCCTCGGACATTTATCGACGTCAGCAGGCCGCGTTCAACTACTTCTTGCTTAGCGCCCTTGCTATTCTTTTTCTAGCTGTTTGCAATGACCCCGAAACTTTTGCTGCGCCGTGTAAGAAATTGTTTCATTCAGCTATTGAGCTTCTGCGTCATTTCTCTAGCCAGAGTCGGGGAAGTCGCAGACTTTGGAGCAGCGTCAGGGGCATCATCCCCCGTCTTCGTCGGCTTGGGATTCACAGAACCGGGGACTCCGCCCACCAGGAAATAGCAGATTCTCGGGGAGAAGCAAACAGAACAATTGAAAGATCTTCGGACGTAATCCCGGCATTACGGCCACCCCCTAAGGCAGGGCCAACAGTAGACACCAGCGCCCCCAATAAGCCCGCATCGAACAGATGGGGATCCCAGAACGTTGACAACTACTCAAGACCTCCCCCAGGACATAATGGGAACTCGGAGATGATTCCCGATTTGACCACACCAGATTTTATCAGCATGAGCAATGAACTTATGGGGCTCTTTGAGACATTCGAACAAGGTCCATATCCTCATCCGCAAGCTGATACCACAGGCTGTTGGGATGATAACATTTATGCTCCAAATTTTCTGAGTGAAGATCAAGGGGAGATCTCATGGCATTTCAACGAGTTGATCCAGTAGCACAGAATGCGTTTACGCGCAATAATAAGGGTTAAGAGGATCCACAAAGGTTGCAGTTCTCTATACGCATTAAGCCTTTGGCGGTGAAGTACAAAATTGAAGGAGGTCTATTTGCTCAAAGAAGATATGATGCTTCCCTATTCGAGATGAACTTTATAGCTGGTTCTCAAAGTATACCATCATAACCCCTTGATGCACCAACTTGGCAAAAGCCTTCAACTCTGCGTGAGCGGCGCATTCATTATCGTAGTAGACCATGTCGTCCAATGAGTCGAATTCTGAATGGGCCGCTACCGTATAACCTTGTGCACGTTGGTCAGGATTGGTAGACCCCGCGGTGACTGAGAGAATGTATGGTTTATTGTCCTGCAGGCAGAATAAAAATGAGCAAGAGCTTCCCAAAAACTAATGACTGAAGATTTGGTTGCAGCATTATGCGGCACCGAAGTAAAGCATACCAACATACCTTCAACGCTTTAGTAGACATATCTCGGTAAATATCTATCAATTTCTCTTGGTCAACTGCATTTGGGATTTTGAACAAGGTCACACGATGGATGCGTCTGTCTGCCATAATTTCGAGGGTTATTCTGAGCAATGAGGACTAGAAAGGGGGAACAGCTGATTTGGGACGCTTTGATTCGAATCAGTCAACCATGGGCATGTAGTGCTTAATATTTAAAACTACGAGTCGCAGAGGCAAAGATGCGCCGAGGTGGGTAGTAGCGTTCGCAGTCGGAAGCGGAAATCCCCAATTCCGAGTTGTCAAGTGGATTCAGAGATTAGAGTCCAACTCGCATCCCAATAATTCGGTGCTGGCACGTCGGGCCACCTCATTTAAATGCCTCCAGTACTCTTTCCAATGTCAAATGCGGCGACTGGAGATTCTCGAGGCTGCCCTGGCCCTCTTCCGCCTCTGTAATCTTGTTGAACTAGTCAACCGCTTTACTAGTCGGTTCATCATCACAGCAGTTACCACAACGGACGCGACAGAGTCATAATTGATGGAACCTAGTCAAGATTGTCAAGGTCGTAGTCATCCAGGTCTACAACTAGCGTCCTTACTACTAGACATGGATCTCTGTGGAGACTGTCCTTTGGCCAGAGTCGTGCTACTTGAGAAGAAAGAGAGGGCAAGATTGCAAAGCCATTGCGTGTTGCAGAGACGGAATAAGCTGGCGATAAAGATCAAGCCCAGGTCAATACCGTATCATCTATCGACAGGTCCATAGTTGCGCATTTAGTGGCAAGGCTGTATAAGTGGGAAGAAACCGAGAAAGTTGAAACAAAGAAATTGATGCGTAGATGCTAAAACCTCCCTGTCTCCGCGTAGGCCTGAACAGTCGACTACCTTGCGAAATATATCTTTCTGCTATGATCAACTATTCATCTTCTTTGCTAAATTACTAAAGTTTCTCAATGCTCTCTTGTCGAGTGGTTCGCGATCATGGCATGATCGGAATGTTCCGAACAGCCGAGGCCTGAAGAGGTCAGTTAGCGCATCGCCCGCCATCTACAGTGGGGACGCAAAAGTGACGACGAGCCCCACAGTGCATTAAGTCAGACTACAGGGAAGGTGGCCACCCCTAGAAGGTAGCCACTGCCTTTTCCCCTTAACACTAACAACTACACTAATAACCTAGGTTATTATAACTGTATTTTTTTATTAAATTATTAATTAATTTTAAATTTAATTGAATTTTCTTAACGGTAATAACTGAATTTATTAAATTTATTATTTTTTTTATAATTAATAATGTTAATAATAATATATTATAATAAAAAGCTATATAATATTAAAGAATACCCTGCTTAACACTACAGAAGTGTTTAAATAGTAGCTAGTTAAAGGCTAATGTCTATAAATTTACCTAATATCTTTTAAAGCAGTTTATTAACAGCTAGGGAACGCACCTTTAAACTGGCCTAATAACACCCAAATACATTATAAAAAACCTAGCTTATCTAGCCACTATAAAGACTACGGCGTAAGAATAAGTTTAAGGAATTATTTAATCTAGCTACTATAGCCTTATTTTAACTAAAATAAGGCTGCTATTACAGCTAGGTTTTATTTTATTAAAATAATTTATCTTATTCTTTTTATTTAAATAAAAGAAGTTATTTTCTTTTATATTAATAAACTAAGCTAAGCCTAGCTTAGTTATTTATCTTAGCTGCTATAGGTTATAAGCCTAGTTAAATTCCCTTATTAAAAGCCTCCCCTTAAGATTTTAAAAATAAACTTTAGTAAGTTTATTTTTAAGATTTTAATAATTATACTCTTTTCTTTATAAAAAGCTATTTAATTTTAATTTTATTTTCCATAGCTCTTAAGTATAGTAAATCCTAAAGTAAAAATAAAAAAAATAATATACCCCTATTTAAGCTTAGTTAAATATAATAAAAAAACCTTCTTTCTTTTACTTAACTTTCTTTTTTATATTAATTTCTTTTAATAAATTAAGTAATTATTTAATTTTTAGCTTTTTTTTTTTTCTATAACTTCTTTTACTAACTTAAATATTATTACTTTTCTTTAGGGGATTTATATTAGTGTAATTTAACTATTACTTTTTCTTTATAGATATTGTATATAGCTTTAGGTTAATAAAAGCCTACTATTACTAAATAAATATTATCCTAAGCTTTTTTATTTATTAGTTTTAAAGAGATAAGTAAGTAGTAGTTTTTTAATATAAAAAAAATAAAAAAATATTATTTTAAATATTTTCCCTTAATTTTATAATATAATAAAAAAGTTATAGCTTTCTTAGTATTCCTTAACTAATTTAAGTAGTAGTAATTAATTAATTTTTTATATTTATCTTTTACCCTTTTTACTTCTTTAATAAATTTTTAAAAAATTATAAAAAGTTTTAATAAAATATTAAGATAATATTATTCTTATTTAAAATTAACTAATTATATCTTTAATTCTTTTTATTTTTATTTTTAAACTTAAGGTTTATAGTTTTTTTTTATTACTAAAATCTAAGTATTTATACCCTTTAGGCCTTATTATAATCCTTAAGCTATAAAGTATAGCTTTTTATTATTTTTTTCTTTAAGTCCTAAAGTAAATATATAATTATTTATATAAATATTTTTAATTTAATTACTTTTTTTTTTATATTTTATATTAATATAATAAGTAAAAATTTTTTTTTAATTAGTTAATTTTAATATAACTTTATATATAAGCTATAGTAAATACTATAGAAGAGCTTTATTAAGAGAAATTACTTAAAGGTTAACTTAAAGGTAATAAAGTAATACTACTAAGTTAAGTTTATAAATTATTATAAAAAAAGAAATAATAATAAGGTAAGATATTATTTAATCTTAAGTTAATATAGCTAGTTACTTTAAAATAGTTATTTATAATAGAATATTTTATTAAATAAGCTTAAAAGCATTAGGTAAAAGCCTTAGTTAAAGTTAAGAAAAATAAAAGGTTAATAGCTTTATATAGTAAATAATTAACTTATAAATTTTATTTAAATTTACTAATTTAAAATTAAAGACTTATTCCCTTATAAAGTAAAAATAATTAAACTTTATTTTATAATTTAATAAGCTTTATTCTTTAACTTATATATATTAGTTATTCTTTAGTATTTTTTTATTTTAATTTCCCTTGGAATTTTTTAAATATAAAAAGTTTAGGTTTTATAAATATTAATATATAATTTTTTAAGTAAGGGCTTTTTATTAAAATATTTTTAATTTATTTAAAGTAACTATTTCTAAAGTTATATAAACTATATTTATAAAAGTCTTAATACTTTTTATATTATATTTAAATAAATATTAATCTTAAAGGTATAAATTAAAATTTTTCTTTTAAAATAAAGGTTTATTATTTTTTTATTATTTTTTCTAAGGTTTTTAGCTCTTTTACTAAGTTTAATTATTTAATCTTAATCTTAAGTTTTATTAAGCTTTAAAGTATAATTATTAGCTAAAATAAAGTTAAATAATTATATTTATCTCCTCTTAGTTAAGCTATATAAAATATAATATAAAAATTAAATAATTTTAAGTATTTTACCTTTTATAATAGTTTTTTTTATAAATAAATAGCTTATTTAGCTTTTTTAGTTTACTATATAAAGGTAAAATTAAAGTAATAGAGTTAACTAAACCTTTAATTTTAAATAATTATTATTTAGTAAGCTTTAAAAAAAATAAAATTTATAAATAATTACTTTCCTTTTATATACTTCTTAAACACCCTAGAGTTAAAATAAAGTCTATAATAAATATTACTATTTTTAATCTTAGATAAATTATATTTAATATACTCCTTAGGGGTATATATTTTATAATATTTAATAGTAATTATATACTTAAGTCCTTAAATTATAATTTAAAGTATTATAATTAAATAATTACCTATAGTTTATATTTTTTTATTACTTTTTAATAAAAAATTTATAAACTTTTCTTATATAATTA
>MDJU01000776.1:0-14147 GCA_001721665.1 Trichoderma pleuroti
CGCCAGCATTAATCATCAGCTCGACGATGCCATTGAACTACGGGCTCTGATCCACGGTCCGCGAGTCGTAGATCGTCTCAAGTTGTGCCAGGTAGGCGTCCAAAGGGGGGAGGATTTTCCGACGCGGGGCGGCTTCTCGGAGCGCTCAATCAACCTCCCACACAGCCGAAATGGAGAACGACCGTGGCGACATCGTGGACTGTAAGGAGATTTTCACGCAGGCATTGCTGGAGGAATGCCGAAATGCTGATTGTTTGATCCAGCTACGTCCCGCGCAAGTGCAGCGCTACCAACCGCATCATCAAGGCCAAGGACCACGGCTCTGTCCAGATCTCCATTGCCAAGGTCGACGAGAACGGCCGCGCTGTCCCCGGCGAGAACCACGTCTACGCCCTCTGCGGCTTCATCCGCGCCATGGGCGAGTCCGACGACTCCCTGAACCGATTGGCCCAGCGAGACGGTCTCGTCAAGAGCGTCTGGAGCGCTCAGCGATAAATTTTGCAAAACAAAAATTTGGAAGAGGTACAAAAAAACAAACAACAACAACAATGCCGAACAAGGGAGAAAGCCTTGGGATATGGAAGAAAGCAGGTTTGACTAACCTGATTGCAGGGACTAGCTCGGGTATGAAGGCAGGCGTGGAAACTAGAGTTGGCTGCATGTAGCAATTCCAATTCAAGGCGTTTTGGCTCCGTTTCGAGACAATTTTTACGAACACATGAGATTCGGACGTGATGTTGATTGAGCATTTCTTATCATCCTATTGAATACCTACCGGCTAGCAAAGTTTCCTCGGACGAGCACCCACTTGTTCTCTATGATCGGGGATTCTGGGGCTACCTCGATAGTCTCCGAGCCGCAGATGAAAATACTTGGCCTTCAAAAAGCTGTGGCGGTTAAGTTGCTCGTCATAGTACAGATACGGGTCAAACATATTTAGTATTTCAGTATGAGTTTTTTCCGTATTAATTTGGACTTATAGAATTACTCCCTAGATAACCTCCCCCGGACCTGATTTTCCTAGTCTACATTCCACTCTCGAGCCCTTCCTTGTAGGCGCTCAAGGCACGGTCCCTTGCGCCTTTATGATCGACAATCTGCTCGGGGTAGCCGTGCTTCTTCGCCTTGGTTCCAGCACCTCGATTATACGGATCGTGGATTTCCTTGTCGGTCAATTCTCTCAGCTCGGGAACCCATTTCCGGATGTAGGTGCCGTTGGGGTCGAACTTTTCGCTTTGGAGCAGCGGGTTGAAGATACGGAAATAGGGCTGCGGATCGACTCCGACGCTGGCGCTGAACCCCCAGCCGCCGTTGTTGCTCGCGAAATCACCGTCAATCAGATGCTCCATAAAGTATCGCTCGCCCATGCGCCAGTCGATGAGCAGGTCCTTGGACAGAAACGAAGCAACAATCATCCGGCACCGGTTATGCATGTATCCCACGTGGTTGAGCTGGCGCATCGCAGCGTCGACAATGGGAAACCCGGTCCGTCCCTCGCACCATGCCGCGAAATGGTCCTTATCATAGGACCACCTGATGTTTGAATACTCGGGTTTGAACGGCTTGTTCATGCTGGTTTCGTTGTTAGTAATTTATTCATTTAAAGGAATCTCCCTATCCACACTCACCACACATATGGCCAATTGACTAGGACGTGCTTGTAAAATTCTCGCCAAGCGACTTCGCTGATCCAGACTTGGATGCCCTGATGCCCGCCGTCTAATTTCTTGGTTTTGTTCCTGTCCCTGGCCGTTCGAACACACGTCCTTGAGCTGATTGTCCCGCTTGCAAGGTGGACAGATAGGCAAGATGTGCCGTCATCTCCAGGAATGTTTCGCTCGTTGTGATAGTGGCCAATTGCCTCTTCGCAGAAATGCTCCAGTCTGGACATGGCTTCGTGCTCACCACAAGGCCACAGGCCGCGAAACCTCTTTTTCTCTTCGTCACTGAGCTGTTTATTGTCTGGTGCATCGGGAATGCGACAGTCAAAGAGTTTCTGAAGCCTTTGTCGGACTCCATCTGGATTCTTCTCAGGCCGATCGTAAAGCTCCAGCAAATCTAGATTCGCGTGTATATGCGCCATCCAGGCCCGGTACCAAGGGGTGTATACGGCGTATTGCTTGCCAGAGCCGCTATGCAACTCTCCTGGAGGCACGACGCACGTATCGTGGACGACTTCAAACGACTTGCCGTTTTCTGCAAAGTGGCGGATCATCTGAGCTTCTCGTCGCAGCTCATCAACTTCGTATTCCATATTGGCAAAGAGATGGTTGCTGCCCCATTCTTCCATGAGCTCTAAAATGCGATGCGGAATGCGTTTCCTCTTGTCCACTGTCTCCACATACAGGGGAATATCCAGGGCTGCCAGATCATCTTTCAGGACGCTCAACGTCCTGAGCATAAAGTCTACCCTGACGGGCGAAGTGAGATGAGCCTCAAAGTCTTGAGGGCTCACGATATACATGCAAATAAGAGGAACATTTGCCTCCTTCGCCTTGGCGCTGGCCAGTGCGAGTGATCGATTGTCGGTATGTCGGAGATCCATCTTGAACCAATGAACCACCGCGTCCTTGGGCTTGACTTGTTTACGAGCACCAGCCGTTTCTTCCAAAGCCGCAACAAGCGCTTCGATTGGCCGAGTGATTTCATTTGAATTGTAAGCACGAGCTCGGGAGTTGCTCATCTCGTGTGGATAAAACTGTCGTAGCACGATGCCATATTCTTCAGCCTCTCCCGCGAACGGATGGGGCTGTCGAAGAGCATCGCCGTTATTGGTCTCATGCTTTAACTTTTTAGCATTAGATCCGTTGGGCTTGTCTCCAGGAGAAGCGGTCTTGCGTTTTGCACCCTTTGGAGCCATGGTGGAGAGCTTGAGTGTCGATGAAGTAATTCGAGTTTGTGGGAAGAATGGTTGCAAACAGTTTCTGGTTGTGACTCGAGACCGGCTTACAGCGTGGAGGCTCTTGAAGAACATGTACAGCTAATCAGGTCTGTGGAAGAACAAAGTCAAGGGTGGGAAAAGAAGTGAATGGGGAAGAGTTGTAGAGCTACGCGTACATTCGGTCATTTCGCGTTTTATCTATTCCAGTTGCTTTTTTTACTTTGCACGGTTATGAAGCCTGGTGTCGATTTGGTCTGCGTCATTGGCGTTTGGAGATCGATAATTTGGCTGTTGGGATGCTATTGCGATTCTAGTGGCTTGTTATCCCTGCGCCAAACGGCGAGACAAAGGCGGAGACTGCCAGAAGTGACGGGCGAATGAGATTGGGGCAATCTTAAAATACAGTTATTTATTGTGTACTAGTTGAATACTCTTGTTGTTTCTACTGTGAGCTGAAGTTGGGCAAATCGCAGAGTTGGAGAGGTCATCTCATCATTCACATGTTTCATGGTACTCGATACTCGATCTTTCTTACAAGATGCTGTGATTAGCCTGTACCTGGTACTTTATCCACCACTAAGCTGCAGCTACCGATCGCAGTTTGCGATTCAGAGGGAAGGTACCAGCCCGACCGCCCTAACGTTAATTGTTGGGCGCTGTTAGCTGCACCATTAAACTTCTATACAGCAAACCAACATTCAAAAATCCATCCCTCTTCAATACGTGAACTCGCAAACCCGCAGCAACAAATTCACCGACACCAGCGAATCCGGCCCCGTGTGAATGATGCTGCATCTCGACGGCAACCTCGGCAGCTGCCACCACCTGTCCAGGCCAATTGCCGGCTGAGCCCAAAGCGCTACTGATCCATCCAATTATTACCGGTCCAAGATCCAGGCAGAGCAAGGATTAATGGTCTGGTGCCTTATCGCCAGACCGCGACGCCACTGGCTGGGCTCTCGACGCGTTCTGCCTCACTTCCAGAACAATTCCCATTCCAAACATAGGGCGAGCTCTGGAGAGACTTGCCGTGCCGCACTGGTACACGTTTTGGATGCGAAGCCGAGGGCGACACAACGGGGTCGGTCCTATATTGCTCGGTGGCACAAGGCCGGCATCCCAGAGATTGAGGGGCCCCGTCCCTCTCACGAGCTTTTCCTGCTGCTAGCCCATAGGCTCACAGGGCTGCTGCGGCAGAGACAGATCCGTGCTCGGCCTTGAGAACCCCAGCTTGTATTCACCGAGAACGCTCCTTGGGGCACACGGGTGCTGCCAGCACCTCACAAGCACGCGGTGCTTTCGGCCTTACAACGCACGCAAGTCTCTTTGAGCTTCTCCCGGTGGCACCATGGCTGGCGACCTGACCTGGCGGCCGTTGCCGCAGGCCACATCATCTGACATACCGATGCTGCTGGTGTCGGTTAACATTGGCACCGCCGCGTACACCGTCCGCATCACTGACACGGCCAACATTTGGGTGGAAAGCCTGGATCGAAAGGCCATTTGTATGAGGGGGTGGAGCGAGAACACAAGCATAGACCCCAGTGATACACCCGAGAATATGGCCAAGTTCCTTGGTAGCCTGAGATCGGCCCTGGATCCCACGCAACCGGGCCATGAGCAGACTTCTCTCACCCTGTCACCAGGCTCCTCCACAGAGGCTGGAGACAACGGCCTGACCCTCGTGGTTACTTGTCCGCTGCCGGGATTCCAACCTCTCAAGTGGCCTATTCATCTTAAAAAGTCTCCGCCGTCGGCTATTGCTACTGATCTCGTCTTGCCTCTGCTCGAGGCCCAATTCGCGAGAAACCAAGAGGTGGAATCGCTGGTGCAGGCACTGAACCAGAAAGACGCAGTCATTGCAAAGTTGGCCGACAAATTGGAGGCCACTGGAACTGGGCTTGAGCATGTCTTTACCTCTCTTTCGGGAAAGAAAAAGGTGTCGAGAGCTACCGCGGAAGACAAGGTCAAGGGGTTGGCGCCGTTTCGCCAGAGTAGTTGGAAGTCAACTCTCCATGCGATTGATGATTGCCCAACCAATTTTGGTGATCTTGCGCGGAATGTCTTCACTGGGGAAGGACTGAATAGACGCTCCCTGATACAAGTGGACGCATCACCAGCGCTGGATAAATGGTGGCATGATTTCAAGGGCACGTCAAAGCTGGTGCACCGGAACAAACAACAAACAACTGCTGCAACAAAGTCACAATCGCCAGCTGCTAAATCTACAAGTGCAGAAGATGACGATTTTCAAGTTCAGCCGACTCCTCCACACCTTCAGTCCAGGAATAAAGGCTCGCCTATAGCCATCATGGATGATGCTTCAACAGAGGACGAGGAGGAGGAGTTGCCGACAGCGCCTCCTCCAGCAGCACCGACTGACACGGATCCGCAACCCAGCACAGGAAAGTCTGCGTCACGTATGGCGAATGTCGGCTCGGGTGAATCGAAGCCTGGAATTTCATTACAGGGCGCCAAATCCACTGGATCGCGGGCTACAACGGGACCAGTCCAGAAAGATGATGATGAAACAGCGTCTGAAGCTAGCGATGATGAAATAACCTCGATCGATCCTACGGCTTCCTCTATGCCAACGCCCATACACGCGCCAGCTGCACCCAAACCACCTTCTAAGGTAGGGGGCTTGGGCCGTATCGGGGGCACTGCAAAAATACGTGCAACAGAGACGTCAACAGGTGCCGAGGCGAAGAAGGACACAGAGGCCCAACCGACCGCAAAGCCTCCTACTCCGAAGAAGCTAGGAGTTATTGGGAAGAAGGCTGATACGGGAGGCTCAAAAGCGCCTACAGCGGATAATGGCTCCAAGCGTGGTCGCACGGCGGAGCGTGAAGAGCTCCAGCTTGAAGATGAACCTAGAGAAACGTCACAGGAACGCGCTGATCGAAGACGGGAAGAATTGAAAAAAGAACTTGAGAAGAAGGCAGCGGCGGGGCCGGCGAAGAAGAAGAGGCGGTTCTAATCTGCCTTTGCATTCTCCAAATCATACATGTTGGGCATCATCTGTCTAACACAGCTTCACCAGGGATCAACGTGTCGTTGGATAACTAATACACGAGCTCCTCACTAGCTACAGTCACTCATTCCAACGGAGACGTGAGCTGCATGGCCTGTTTGAGCCGTTTCTGTGCCTCCCAAGACACGGTGCAAGAAGAGTAATTCCTTGTAACCTTTAGTCGTCCAACCTGTTTGGACTAGACTTGGTTGGGAGGTGAAGATTGACCAAACACGCCGTCCTCCTTTGAGCCATTTATGTTACGCTATCATGTGGCACATGAGGTGAATGGTCCGGCAAGGTCCTTGTCTCGCATTCACAGCGTGCCTAAATGTCTATCCTGAATAGTGGACGCGCCGGCTCACGTCACAATAAACTGATGATGGCACGCGAACCCCTTGACACGATTATCTACTGAGAGATGGTACTGATCAATCCAGTAAAAGGCGAAATGAATGTCGCATTATTGGATATAGCTGCGGCTGGTGCGTGGTATTGGACAGCATCACAAACACCCAGAGCGGCAACCAACAAGGCCAAATCAGGATGCTGCCGCTCTGCTCTCTATTTAAGCCCACTTCTTGACGATTATCTAGATAGTTTGAATAGCCAGTCGTTAACATGGTATCGGATTTGAAACACAAGCGCAATACTCGTATTCAAATTACGCACTAGGTGACTACAACTACGCAGAGCTACCCCTACTCGTCCCCTGCCGGCATAGAGGTATTAGTCTATGTGTTTTATTATCCTGCTCGGACTATCGACCCGGAACATGGCTTGACGCAAGGATGGCCATTTGTCTTGGACCTCGGCGAAACATGATGGCCAACCAGGTCGTGCCAAGTACTGAAACTAGAACCAAGAGGTGGCTGGTGTGTCAAAATATTATGTCATATAGGTCATACGCGTCATCATGTCTGAACATCATATCGACCGTGTATGCACCGGAGAGTCCCGATGAGGAGCATCGTGGTGAACCTAGAGAGCTTGCTACGGGTTATAAAAAGGCCCAAATAACTCTCCATCATCCAGCTTAACCCACCTCATTCTCAGCTGCAACGCAAACTACTATAACAACAGTAACTTTCCACTAAAGAAGAAACACAAAGTTTTTCAAGAATATTCTCTACATTGCCCTTGGTGCTGCTGCCTTGGTTGCCGGTGCTCCCACTGCCTCCGAGCAGGATACTTCTGGAGAGGCCGACATGTACAGCCCGCCGGTCGATCCATTTTGTTTCCCTTGCGGCTTTAACGGCTGTCCGCCTCCCCTCAGTTGCCGCAGTGGCTGCTGCGTCGCATAACCTTGGTTGGATTCTTTGAGTCTTGTCGGGATAGACAACATACGACACTTGCCGGGGTTGACTGATACCGGGACATCAGCAAATGAGTGTTGTGTGGGAGATGAAAGCTGTAATGGTCAAGAAGTAGTAGGCATTGATTCAATGGAAGAACTATGGGCTTCTCAAAGTGTCTTGTGAAGGAAGCGAACTTGACTTTGCATGTACAAAGGAACAGTTGTACAACGGAGATGATGGCATCGTCGGTATGTGGATGTACTTACGATTCGCTTGGTAGCCGTGCAGCAGTTTATATTCCAAGAAGAGAGATGAACCATGGATGAAGTTGGATAATGACTCTTTTAAATATAATGTAGCTACCTAGTGAGACTCGTTGATGCGACAGATACCTCCATTACCAGGTTGATTTATCCCGCAACCTACCCAGTACCTTAGGTATGTATGAAGAAATTATAAGCATCAGTAAACAGCGAGGCACGGTCGTTTCTAACAATCAGATGAATTCTCAGAATGTTTCAAGCTCTGACTGCTCGCCAGTCCAAGTTCAAAGATGCATACGAGCACATTGTTGAACATGTACCCCCTCGTCCAATATCATCTGGCGACTTTATCCGAAGCAAAGAATAGAGGCTACAATTGAAGTCATTGGGATTGTTTCTAGTATACGCAAGAGTTTTCGCTTCTTATCGCCGAGATTCTTGTTATTGCGCACGAGTGAGTGGAATAATGAAATGAGATTGTGACACGTCGTATTGAGTTGGCTAGAAGGCCCGGTGGATTCTTTTCTTCTATGAAAAGGGCTACGAAGAGGAATTATCTTCCGCTGAAGTAGAGATATCTTCACGAAAATGATGCATAGCTTCAACCCACCAAATCGGTCACTCAACCTGCATAAACATACCGCCGCTTGGTCAGAGCAGCCCGCAAGAAAAAGAAGAAGAAATGACTCGTCGAAATCCGAGGCATATCTTTTGCCGTGAAGGCGAACTGCTGCAGAAGTGTGAAGAATTCAGCGCAACAAGAGCCTCGGAGTGGTCAGTGTCATTCAAAACCCTCTTGAATACTTTTTTTCGGGTTTTCGCTGCCCAAGACCGTCGCCCTGCTATGTGGGAACTGGGTGGGCTCGCAAGAATCCTGCCATACAAAGACGTGCACATTGCGCTTGACTGCACCCGAGACTGAGCACGAGATGTAAGTGAGTGGATTGCGTTACAACAAGAACCCGGATGGCGATAAGAAAGCTCCCTAGCAAAGAAAAAGAAAAGAAAAGAAGCATCCAGGCCCTGACACCGCCAATCTCGCGCGAAAAGCCCCCCCCATTTCTCGACGAGGCGCGTACGAGGACGAAAAGCACCGCCTCCATGCACGCCAACGAAACCGGGCAAAGGCGAGCTTGGTATTCTATCACATATCACCGCGGAGAAGCCCGCTCGTTTACTTACATCGAGTGGCTGCCAGAAGCTCAGCTGAAGGGGCCTAGCCGTCCGGTAAGCCGCTGCACAGCGGTCGAGTGTGTCAATGCGCATGGCCTAGGACAAGGGTCTCTGGGTGGCTGCTTTTTTCTTTTTTCTTTTTTGTAAAGGCAGTGCTACGGCATGCATGGCCCTAGGACGAGGATGATTCCCGGGTGGTTGTACAGCTACGTCAAGATGCGAGGCGACCCCAAGGGTGCGAGGGTCGGGCTGGACAGGGTGAGACGAGACGAGATTGGTTGAGAACGCCACGGCTGGATCACAACACCGGGGAAGAAGGAAGAAAAAGAAGAGAAAGAAGCGTCGATAGGGAGAGCGTCTGTCTGTCTATGTACTTGTTCTTGCGCCGGGATGTCCAGGCCTAACTCGGAGAGCTCTGCATCGCATCGCACAACATGGTCTCGGCCATTGGCATAAACACCACTCGCCATTATTACGTTGATACGCCTGTGAGAATTCAATGGAAGTTGCAAATCATCACCATGACCATCTCTAGCGTGTCACGTTCCCTTTGCCAGCCTCTAATTGCGTGTGTCATGGCAGCTTCAAAGGGAACAGCATACATGTGCAACAATGAGACATCTTGTCAGCCTCAACTGAGCGACTGATTCACGCCGAGTGCAGTCCTCTGCAATCTCGGTAAAGCAAGGACAGCAGAAGGGAACAGGGTCCATGAGAGCGGCTGACGCAAGTCCATCGAATCGAAGCCGAGAGAACGCTGATTTGCTCGATCTCCCCAACCGACCAGGATCACGGCCATCGAGGAGGATTCGCTGCCTGGTCTTCGGGCATTTTTTTTTCTCACGTTCCTTTTTTCAAACCGACGAGGATCAAGAGCAAGGGCAGACTGCCTGCTGCGTATACTTGGCACGCATTCCTGTTTCTCGATCCATCCGTTCTGCGGTGTAACGATGGGGCCAGTGTACGAGTACGGACCGGATCTTCAGCCCTCTCTCATCTTTCGTAAGAGCCCGCGTTGGATCTAGAAGAAGCAGCCCACAGATTACGCCCACGACTAAGATGGTCGCGTCATTACTCAGCCAACCCTTCTCTTTGCAACTGCACGGGGCCGGCCGCAGCGTTGCCACACCAAGAGACTTTCATTCCTTGTCAACAATATCCCCACCCCATTGGAGGGACCTGGCTAGTCAAGCCACACCGGCATTGAGAGTCAAGTAAAGGAGAGAAGCGGGAGAAGGTCTAGCAAGGGGGCCTCTTACAGTACACAAGATGGCCTCTCTCAACAACTTGTTCCGCCGTGGCTTCGTGTGGGCCTTTGCCGGCCTTCTTTCGCTTGGAATTCCCAGATTTGACGACGGTGACTCCAAACGGATCCCAAGCCCACTTATCTGGCAACCAGAAGATCATCCTAGTCCCAGGTTCTCTCTCTCTCTCTCTCTCTCTCCATGTACGAGTACTCGTATGTGTTGATCAATGGCAGCCGATAAGCCTAACCAGTACTTCTTCAACCCTGTTCGGAGCTGCCACCTAGCGCGGTTTATACAAACATTTACTATTCTTGGCGTCCAGGAATGAAAAACCCTCCTAGGTGAAGATGAACCGCCAGGGCCAGGCCGCGGAATGCTGCTGTTGTTCTCCGCACATTCAAGTGTCCTCCTCCTCCTACAACCCATGGGCGATACACGAACACGGACCCGACATGCCCCGGTTATTGTGCTCCCACATGATCGTCGGGGGGCATCGGAGTACATGCTCGTAGAATCCCAAGGCATGGGCCAGAAGAGCAAAGTCCATGGGACGAACATACTGGCCAACTCTGGGGTTTCCATGGCCGCCGCTCGAGACAACCCCTAATCAGTGCCAAAGCAGGGCCTGGGCTCCAGGCACGAGGAGGAGAGGGAGACTAACATGACATTGTATGCACTCGCACGCAAGGGACAAGCAGCAGAGCCCTTTTCTAGAGCGTTGCCCCATGCACAACCCGGCGAGCGCATCTCCCGCCACTACTCGTGCCCCCGTTAGTGTACGTGAAACGCCCACGAGGAGTGCCCATCTTGGTCTTCGTCCACTGCAGAGCGGTGAAGCCAGTGGGAATTGGGATCTACAATGCAGAGTTTGCACTGTTGGTGCCAAACGGCGAGGTTGGTCCGGAATACAACGTCTAACTTGCATTATTTATGCCACGTTTTCCATCTATGCACAATGCTAACGGCGCCGGGCCCCCCCTTCCAAAGCAAACTCTCCGGGATGCTGCCAGCAAGGTGTACGTATGAGTATGTATCTCGGAGTGGTGGAAAGAGTTGCAGGCCAGGGTGGGAGAGGATAGACACGGCCCAGGCTTCGTGGTGTCTCTCCAGTTCGAGTCTTTGAACACTCTCTCTCCGCCTGTGCTTTGGCACTAAGCAACGGCAAGAGTTCTGGAGCCTCGAGAGGCATTGAGATCGATCATCTACGCCCATTGGCCCAGCCGGTGCTCGAGCTAATGTCGTGGCGGCGTTAGTTTTCCAGAGCAAGGCCCGGCCATGGATACGAGCCCACCGGGGCCAGATGCTGCCAGATCACTGTACCTGCGTCCATCTGATAACCTTGAGAGTTCTGGAGACATGTACGAGGATGCGAGAGGCTGTCATAGGTTCTTGTAACAGACATCTTTACCAACATCTCGTCGTGCAGTCAGTTCCTCACACATCTCTCAACATCCATTGCCCTTCTATCCCGCTCTTCTATCCATAGAACCATGTGTCCATGTGCTCTCCTTTGCCTTTCTTGTTATGATGCCAACGTGCCGTGCATGGCTTTAAAAGGGTGGCTGGGTGCTTCTCGTCTCTTCCATCACCCTCTCTTCTATCCCATCATTCGCCATACCCTTGCTGCAGGAAAATCCCCCCAAACAGACCAGGGCCATCCTTGGCTCAGAGGCGCACCCAGCCTCACTCGACAAAAGTCCATTTCTACCTGCTACTCCGTACTTTTGTCGAAATACACTTACAAGCCCCCGTCCATCGCCTCTCCCTATCCCCACCCCCTCGAATCTCATCTCGGGCTCGAACCCCCCCAGCAAGATGGCACTACTGCACCGCTTCCAGGGCGTCTGGTTGGCGAGTGATGGCGAAAAGCACATCAATGGATCCCCCCCGTCAAGCACACTCGGGCGGGCAGGGCGATGATGCCACATGAGCAGTCCATCCATGCATGTCCGAGTCCTGTAAGTACTGTAAGTACCTCTTTCACCGACTCTTTCTTATACCACTCCCCCTGTTGGGACTGTCCTCTTAGTCCTAGTCCATCGGCGCTATTTGCTACTCGTCCTTGCTGCGTCCTTATCCAATGCTCAATGCATGCTCTGTTATCAGCCAAGAGCAACTTGCATGTCACCAAAAGATCAGAGTCACCAAAAACTGGGGGAATACGAGAAGACAGAAGGGAAAAAAAACTCGTTGCCTGCTTTGTGGGGGATCGTGCTACGCCAAAAAGGAAGACCATTGTGTGCTCTTATCTTTTGTGTTGTTGGTTCACGACGCAGCGCCAACGCTAGGAAAGTTTTCAGTCGGAACTTGCCGGCTTAGGGAGAGAAGTTTTTTTTCGGCGAAAAGATCACACATTGTATCTGTATCTGGTTTGACCAAGGGGATGGCTGATACAGTGCTGTAGACGATCACTCAACAAGTCAAGTGTGGCTGGCTGTCAAGTAGAGTTGGACAATGGTTGAAGCGCAAAATTGAAACCCCGTGATAATTAAGCCTATATGAAAAGAAAACCTCTATATAGATAACCCAATAAGGAAAAAAACGAAATACAAACTACCCAGAACCGAACTGAAACTAAGACAAGAAAACAAAAAAAAACACAAAAACCCGACTCGCAAAAAAACTAGCAGATGCTAAAACACTACGGGTATGGAGACGCTCAACAAAAAGTAGGTAGCCAGAGCAGCCGTCACCAGATGAGAAAAGAAAAGATGTAAGAAAAAAAAACCAGAATCCAAGCAACAGCAGCCAAACAAGGCAAACACACAAGAGTAGCAGCAGACTCTTTTTTCCGACACACAAACAAACTCGCTAGGCTTGCATCCCAAATATTCCAAATCCAAACCAAAGTACAATGTTTCCATTAATCCATTCCGTGTCATGTTTCCCGTTTCCATCGCTGATTTCATACCTTTCCAATCATTTCCGTCGCTGTTCGTGTGAGCCGCGCTCAATGTATTTCAAACACAAAAACCAAAAAAAAAAGTAACAAAAGGCCGTCTCTAATCTCGACAAGGCACCCTTGCTAGAGCGCAAAAAAAGAAGAAGAAAATAAAATAGTAGAGTGAGAAGAGGGAGAAAAGAGGCGCTCAGCAAAGGAGCACATCAGGGCAGCTAGAGCCATAGAGACAACTGATACCACCTGCCTTGGCACCAGAATTAAAAAAAAACAAGAGGCCATTCATGTTTTCATGGATCCCCCATGTTGCGGCACATTGACTAGCCTCGTGCGAAGTGAGTGTGCCTTTGTTCGCCTGTTTAGGCAGTCCCCCCTGTCCTGTTTAAGAAAATGGGAGGGTGGCATAGCCTCCGAGGCATCAGATCCTTGTCAAGGAAAAAAAAAAGGACGCGGCTGTTGGTTCGCCTGAGATAGCCGTGTACATGGTCGGGGGATAGAAGGGGGGGAAGGGGGGGTACCCCTGCTGGGCATCTCTGGCTTCTTGCTGGTGGCAATGGGGGGGGAGAGGTGTGTGCATACTCTGTGGCTCCGAGAGCTGCTTGATTCTCCTTGGTGTCACCCAGCAGAAAGCCACGTTGAGAGGACGCATGGGCCGGCCTTCATCCCCACGCCCCGTCGTACCAGCTCCGTCTGCTGCTCTCGCAGCAACAGCGGGCAGCAGTCTAGAACTTTACGGCATCGAGCCAATGGCTGAGACCTGGGTCGTAGCTGCGAGGCTGGTTTGCGCTGTTTTCCCCTCCTCCACTTGTTGCTGAATTGCGTGCTTTTGTTGCCCTGGTGCTTTGTAGGTGCTCTTTTTGATGCTGTAGCTGCATGTGTGTGTGTGTGTGTGTGTGTGTGTGTGTGAATATGCCTTGCCTTGCTCTGCCGTGTCCTGATCAAGCCTCCCGCATTGCATGTGTGCGTACGAACTTGTATAAGCAAGTCTGAAATGGGGCCGGCGGAGCGCGACGAGAAGAAGAAGAAAACGTGTGTGTGATGTGTGCGTGTGTGTGTGTCTGCGTGTGTCTTGTTGTGTGCATAGCCAGTCATATTGCATCGCCAATCGGAACGGGAGCCTGTGTGTAGCACAACCAACCGTCCAGCGTGACGTTGTGTATGCCAAACTCCCCTCCCCGAGACCAGCTCGTTCGTTTTCCACAAGAGCAAAGAGTTTGGTTTGACGGCTCCAGCGGGCAGCAAAGAGCCACGGCCACATGTAAGCTCAGCTTGACGAACGCCTCCAATCGGGCCTCACTTATTCCGACGTGATACGACTACGTACAGTGAGCTATTACAGGATGGATGAATGGAAAACAAATTGGAAGAAGAAG
>MDJU01000777.1:0-14144 GCA_001721665.1 Trichoderma pleuroti
TCGCGACAGATTGAACTAGAAGAGCGGAAGCATCGGAGACGAATTTTGTCACTGATTAGAAGCTCTTTGTAGTTTTCATTTTGGCAGTTAGGACACTTGTGGTTAAAGTTGCCATCGCCATAGCCATGACCGATCAGTCCAGTAAACCTGGGAACGTTAATGCATGGTTTTAATCGGCAGCACCGTCTTTGTCCCCACCAATGAGGCCTTTAACTGGCTGGGGCCCAAGGCAAACGCCTTTCTCTTCAACACCAACAAGGGCCACAAGTACCTAAAGGCCATTCTCAAGTACAACATTGTGCCCAACGCCACGCTCTACACCGATGCCTTTTACGACGAGAGAGACTCGGAGCAGCAAAAGGAGCCGGTGGAGGAGCTGACCAGCGAGCACTACGACCTGCCCACGCTGCTCGGCGACGCACACATCAGCGTCGACATTGCCCGCATTTTCGGGTTTGCCTCCATCAAGGTGAATGGCTATTCGCGAGTGGTTGTGCCCAACGGCGTGGCCAAGAACGGCGTCATCCAGGTCGTCAACCGAGTTCCTCTCCCCCCTCACAAAGGCCACCGCCATCACCATGCAGAGAATGTCGGCGAGATTGACGTCAAGGATCTCATGAGCCGACTTGCCGATTATGTGTGATGAAACAACAATCATTTGGAAAACTGCCTGGAGCAGATGATGAATACACGGTAAAAAAAAAATGAATTGAACGCCATGTCCCCATGTTTGAAGGACACCCGAGTCACCCCGACTATCGAATGTAAGATTCCATGACTTGAAAACGCTGCATGCAACATGTTTGAGACCAGATTGAAAGGATTGAACAATGTGTAACTACCTATTGATGACCTCTCTCGTTTGCATTCCTAAATAGTCATTTAGGTAGCATTAGCATCAGCATCCGCACTCATACTATGTGGATGCTGCTACGCTCATTAAACCCCCTTTTGACAGCTGCTCTGTCTTGTCGTGTAGTGTGCAGTTTAGAACCGAGGTAAGCGACTCAATACACAGAATAGGTACGATGGATAGTCCGAGTATATCTTGTAAGATGAGAGCCACATGAAACCCCTAGCAGCCCATGTCCCAAATAGCAAGGCAACTGTGCTTATCGTCGTCTCATCTCAATGATCAAAATTAACCCACTTCTGCTTGTTCTTCTCCACAAATTCCTTCCAGGTCGTCGGCTTCTCTTCCAGCAAGGCCAAGCTCCCTGCCAGAGACTCACCAGCATAGTACCCGGGGTCTTCCAGAAGCTTCATATTCTCCAGCAGCTCCTGCGCCGCCACGGGGGAGAGGAACGACTTGAACTTGTCGTCGTCGATCTGCACGGCGTGGGCGGGTTTGCCCATGACCTGGGAGAAGTCGGAGATGAGCTGGTCAATGGTGTAGTAGTCTGACGCCGCAAGGATGCGGTTTCCCGCCTGCGAGGGGAAGTTTTTTATAGCTGCCTTTACAAACTTGCCTGAGGTAGCATTTTGCTGGTCAACGGTGTGGATCTTTTGCGTGCTACAATGTGAAGCTTTTGCAGCAATCAAATCAAGACATTATCTTACCCGTGTCTTGGGCGGCATCAAACAGGGGCGCCTTTGCCTTTGACGGCTCGACGGGCAGCGCCAGCGTGTACCCTGTGGGTTCCGAGGGCGGGTTCTTGCGGATCATGGTCTCGAAGCCGCTCATGAACATGCCGGGCAGGACGAACGTGCCGGGGACGCCGCTGGAGCGGATGTACGCCTCGATCTTGGCCTTTCCGTCAAAGTGCGAGATGTTGGGCAGGCGGCCGTGGCTGGCGGCCGTGGCGTTGATGAGCGACGAGAAGATGATGTGCTGGACGCCGGCGGCCTTGCTGGCGTCGACGACGGCCTTGCCCTGGGAGACTTCGACGTCGGCGGACATGCTCTCCCAGAAGTTTGTGACGAGGAAGACGGTGTGGGCGCCTTGGACGGCGGGGGCGACGGACGAGGACGAGGACATGTCGGCCTACAACACGGTGATTTTATATATCATATCTCTGGTTTGTTTGGCTGGATGGGGTGTAAGTGAAGAGGATGGTGTTGTTACGCACCGTGACGAGCTCGACGCCCTTGGCCGCGAGCTTTTTGGCTCCTGGTTTGGTCACGTCGCGGGTGACGCCGCGGATCTTGAATTCTTGGGACAGGGCTGGGTCTGCGAGGATGGCCTCGACGACGGAGCCTCCTTGGTTGCCCGTGGCGCCAAAGACGGTGATGATTTTGGACATGATGAGATGATATGTAAGCGATGCTTCAACTGGTGTCGGCGTAAATTGAATCAGCCAAGTGTAATTCAGTATCAATACGAATGAGATTCAAGGTGGTTTGAAATTGCCAGCTATAGATTCTACGAGATATACACGGCCTAGAAGATTAACTCGTCATGACGTATGAAGCTCAACACAAGAGGAGTAGCGCGCGCTCCGCACAATTCAGTGAGGAGGATTCACCCAAAGCCATGTCCACGCATCATCTTTTGAGAATGGCGAAAAACCACCACATTATCCATGGCTTTTCATAGGCCCAGCTGAAACGGAGATTTGCCCCTCTAGCTCCCCCGATTCGCGATGCGATTTGATGCTTCTGATGCTGTGTGATGTAATGGGCCGAGTCTAGGCTTGGCTGTGTGTGTGCGATGCGTGGATGTTAGTGGCCTTCAGCTCTGCGCCTAGCTGAATCTGAGGAGTTGCTAGGTACATGTAATTCCGCATTTACTTTTGAGAAGGTCTTTTTTGCATGTGAGATTAGGTTTGTGTGGCATTCCACGGTTTGTCTGGGGTGTCTTACCGGGCAGGTCGTTCAACACGTACCCAGGCGGTATTGGTACATGCGTTTCTGAATTAACTAGAAAACAACTGTATGTATACAGGTAGATAAATGGCCCATGAATGGCTAGCATTCTATGGAAGATCAAATTCTATTTAACCTTTACTGACAAGCATAAGATGATCTGTCATTCAAATTGATTGATGGCTACTACTCTCTTCAAGTCTGTGTATGCAAAATCGGGATACTGTCACCACCATAAAATCTTAAAGACCAAACTCCGCCAAGATGGCGGATACTGCTCTCGCGTTCTCAAAAACAGCCCATTGGCCAAGATCCTGTTTCCATTCAACATGTGCTCCCTTGATCCTCTGTGCATATCCCTGCGCCACTTCCATTGAAGAAATTGAGTCTCCGCCCCCTGATACAATAAGCGTCTGCACATCAAGACTCTCCAACGGGACATCTGCTTCAACCCTGGCAAATGCGTCACACGCCTTTGCAAATGACTCTGGGTCTTGCCCCAGCAAGCTTAGCCGCACTGCCGATATTGCAACATGCTCTGTTGACCTTGTCTGCTCGCTCGTGCCCTCGGATACAATGTCATCGACCACTGCTCCCATTCCCAAAGTGCGAACGAGTTCACCACGCTTTTTCCACACTTGTCTAGAGGCGTCGGAGAGCGGCAAAGACGGCGGGAACAACAACACAAGTTTATTCACCAGGCGAGGGTGGAGAATGGCAAACTTGAGGGCAATCAAACATCCAAAGGAGCTTGCAATCAGTGTTCCGGGGTTGGACTCGCTCAGTCCCGCGTGCGAGAACACACCCGCGAGATCCGCCGCCAAGGAGTCGACGCTCAAGACGCTCAACGGGTGCGTAGGGCTGAGGCCATGGCCTTCAAAGTCAAACAAGTGCACGTTTGCCTTTTTTGGGAGTTGCAAGTCTGCAATGAGAGGCGAGAAGTATTCTAATGTGTCGCCGAGGCCGTGAACGAAGACGACGCCGTTTTGGTCTTCAAGACCGAGTCTTTTGTAATGCAACGGCTTGTCATTGATGATGGTCAGTCCAGCTGTGCCGTTTAAAGAACGTGCTGCATTGTCAAGACCAAAGACGGACTGGGAGGCGAGACGCTCCGTGGTTGCGTTGACAGCTGTGACTTTATTGTGTAGAGCGCCAATACCAGGAATGGTGACGGTGATTTCGTCTCCCTCTTTTAAAAAGAGAGGCGGGTTGCGTCCAATACCGACTCCCGCAGGCTAACAAAGTAATGGTTGTCAGGAAATTATAGCGTGTAGATCACAGGATGAAACTAACCGTGCCAGTAGCAATCACATCACCAGGCAATAGTGTTTGTCCTTCAGAAAGCGTGTTTATCAAGGTTGGAATATCAAAAATGAGGTCGTCTGTCGTTGCGTCTTGCCGCAACTCGCCATTGACATGCGTTTGAACACGCAGCACCGAGGGCAGGGCTTCCATGGGAACTGCAACGGGGCCCTGCGGTAATCAGCAGCCAAACAATGAGGAAGAAATACATGAACTAGACATACCATGGGACAAAACGTATCCGCCGACTTGCCAATGTAAAACTGCTTGTGATCTCGTTGCCTCTCGCGGGCCGTCATGTCATTGATAATCGTGTATCCCCAGACATGGTCCATGGCCTTTTCCTTGGGAATCCGGAACCCGGCCTTGCCAACAATGACTCCAATCTCACCTTCATAGTCCACGCTCTTGGAAAACTCTGGGTGCAAGTAAATGTCCTCGCCATCTGCAATGATGGATGTCGCACGCTTTGTGAAGATGACTGGATGGCTAGGCTTGTCGACCTTGTCCGAACTGTCGTATCCCGAGGCGTTAAACTCCTTTGCATGCTCCATGTAGTTCTTGCCCACGGCCAACACATCGCGGCCCACAAGCGGTGCCAGGATCTTGACGGATTGAAGGGGCAGAGCAGAGCCAGAGGCCACTATTTGCGAGGGCCCGGCTTCGATGACCTGGTAGAGATCTTTGATGAGGTACCCGGAGAGGAGGCTGAGCGGTTGGATTGTGCCGGCTTTTGCGTCTAAATGACCAATTTGGCTGATGCCCGTTTCGGGGCGAGTAAACGCGGCATAGTTGGTTAGATGCTGCGATGATGAACTCATTGCGGTATTTGTAAAGAGGAGGTGCTCGCTCCTTGGAGGCGTTACTCAGTCAGTATAACTTGTAGATAGTAAAAGACAAAGGTACAAATCTACGTAAATGGATGAAATTTGATTTGGGTGCTTGTATAATGAAAAAAAAAGCAAGACTTTTGGACGGATAGTAAATGACTTTGAATACTATCTGGTGAGGAAGACGGTGATGGTTTAGCTCAATAGGTGCGGGCGAATTCATTTTGCCGGTAGCGTGTGGAGAATGGCGAGCATTCATGTAAGATGGAAACCCATGCCTTTTGTTTATCACTTCGCACAATGATACAAGAAGGCAAAAAAAGATGGATTTAATGATAATAATTACATTGAGATTTCAGCAATGTATTTGAATTGCCGAGATTGAGTCTAATCCTCTAAGAATTGCCATCATGTATGTAGTGATTAAGCGCCCGCCAATACCTTGAGGATTAAGCACTAACCAGCAGTGGTCGGATGGAGAGTGTCGAGTTACGAATATACAGTATTTATACCCTTCAGTTACCCTGATATTTCAGTGGGTATTTCATCTAATTTTGATCCGACTAGCTTTCATCCTGTAACTCTTAAAATTGCCTGTTGTCTGCAATGCACTCACTTGTTGAAAACAGGTATCTTACCACCTTGCCCACTTTACCTAAGAAAGATAAAGGCTCTGCATTAGCCCGAGGTACTGAGAGTGAGTTCAGAAGCACAAGAATTGGAACACTAGATTTGAAACCCCATTGGAAACGAGACACGGAATGGAAGCTAAACGCCTCAGATAGACCTCCACTCCATGGAGGTAACCGGATCTCACCCCAAAAGGAAAAATCACTGCTCTTGTACAAGGTTTCTACCTTTATATACACGGACAAAACAAGATGGTATATTTGGGGTAATGCCATATACCCGCCGTAGTTCCCAAATAGCCAGACAAGCAAATCAGAATGGAGATGCTGCACAACCTCTAGCATTATAAATCGCTGCTTAGAAATCCACCCGCACCCTCCACCCTATTGCACGATATTTGGTGTCAAGACGCAATAGTTGAGGAAATACGGGATAACCCAACTATATATACAAAGAAGACCATGTAGACGAAAAGAGACTTTCAATTGTAGCCAGGTTTAGGAATCATCTGCAATTACAATCCACACGATTAATTCACCATTCATCATGGCGCCCATCCGTACGGCCATTATCGGCCTCTCTAGCACCGCAACCACATCCTGGGCCAGTTCTGCCCATCTGCCCTATCTTCTCTCCGCCCGTGGCCGTGCAAAGTATCAGATTGTGGCCCTGTGCAACAGCAGCGTCGAATCAGCAAAGCACGCCATTGAAGTCTTCAAGCTGCCCCCCGAGACAAAGGCCTACGGCAATCCCCAGGACGTTGCCGACGACAAGGACATTGACCTCGTGGTTGTAAGCACTCGCGTCGACGTCCACTACGAAACTGCCCTGCCGAGCGTCAAGGCCGGCAAGCACGTCTTTGTAGAGTGGCCGTTGGCTCACGATGTAGCTCACGCAAAGGAGCTCGTCGACGCGGCTAGAGCTGCCGGTGGACGGACGCTGGTTGACAACCAAGGGCGCGAGGCTCCCCCCATTGTCAAGGTCCGGCAGCTGCTTGAGCAGGGAAGCATTGGCAAAGTCCTCAGCAGCGAGGTCAGGGCCTTTGGCGGAACCGTTGACCGAGAGACTTTGCTACAAGGACTCAAGTACTTTACTGATAGGGCTGTTGGTGGAAACATTGTCACCATTAGTGTTGGGCATTGTGAGTAAAATCCTCATCACCTGGAGTATATTGATTGTCCTTTTTTTCTAACATCCAACGTCTTCCAGTGTTTGACCAAGTCCAGCATGTCCTCGGGGAGTTTCAAAACATCCAATCACACCTCCAGCTCCAGCGCCCCAATGTCCTCATTCGCGACCCTTCCACCAAAAAGGTCGTTGAAACGGTAAAGTCCAACGTCCCTGATCTCATCATCATCGACGGCACCCTCGCCGCATCGCAAATCGCCGCCGAGGGAGCCAATGTGCTCTTCCGTTTCCGTCGAGGCCAGCAGTTCCCCGGCGACCCGGCCCTCACGTGGACAATCAATGGCGAAAAGGGTGAGATTCGACTCCAGGCGTTTGGCGGATCTTCTCTGCACGCTGGTTCGTACGGTGCCCCCGTCACCATTGAGGTTCACGATTTCGCCTCGGACCAGGTGCAGAAGAGTGAATGGAGCTGGCAGAGCTGGCAGGAAGAGTTGGCAATCGTGGGGAGAAGCGTTGGCGTTCTTTATGACAAGTTTGCGGACGGCGAGTTTGAGGGGAAACCATCGTTTGAGACGGCCTTGGTTCGCCACGAGCAACTAGCAACCGTTCTTGCTGGGTGGGATGAGAAATGAACGATATCGAGGAATAGGGAAAACCAAAAGTAAGACACTTGTAATGGAATTAGCAGCCATTTTCAAATTTACGGGCTTGAATTCTTTTTTTTTATCAGTCAAGTCTTCTTGGTGATGAAGTCCTCCAAGTCCGGACAGGCTTGTAAAACACTGGCCAGTTCATCATCGGATAGGCCACCCATCGCGCGAGTGTCTTTTGGCGTCTTCTCCTTTGTCTTCCGTTTCGATGTCGTCCACTGGACACTGCATGCTTCATCGCCGCTCAGCTGAGGGAGATCGTTCAATGTAAAGTCTCCCTTCAAGGGTCCCGTGCTTCCATCGTCAAGCAATCCTTTCCTGAAGAGCTCAGATAGCTCCTTTTCCTCGACAGTGCAATATGTCTCGTCGAATCTCTTGCGTTTCTCGTCGATATCGAGCCGCCCTTCAAGGTACTGTTGATTCTCGACTTCTTGGTCGAGGGGATTTGTCGGGGCCTGGCTGCTACCCTGGAAGAGGAGGTTCGGGGTTGAGTGCAATTCTGCGGCTGTGATGGTGTTTTGTTGGTCGATTAGTTTCTCGTCTGAGTGAGTATTGCTCGTTGATTCAGCCATTTTGGAGGATGAGAGGATGTGTAAAGTTTTGCTGAAGAGTGCAGAATCGTGGTTGAATGTTTCTACGGCTCTTATACATGATGGATGATGCATTCACATTGCCATGGCGCCTTGTATAGGCAGACTGCATCAAATTCCAGACGTCGTGCAAATGCGCACCTGTGAGTCACTGGCTGCTTATTGTGTGTCACGCCGTGTGACGGTTTGCCTGAATATTAGCACCAAACATGGCATCTGTGCAGGGTACCAGTACGCTCATATTTTGGAGGCTTAGCGGTCCATGTTCGTTGACTCATTCACTGTCCTATTGTTATAGAAAGACATATCCATACGTGAATCCCACCTCATTCCATGAACCAGGAACAGACGGTTCCTTCTCGCGTCTTTCCAGCTGTAGATGCCAATGCACCCATCGCCATGACGCACCTCTCGGAACGATTCCGTCTTCTAAAACACGTCAGCGTGACATGCAGACGAGAACACCGAAATAGCTCCCTTGGAGCGTACAGTAGCTGATCAGCACTACTTCGTCCACCCGACACACGACTTTGAACACATCATGAGACAATTCACACATGCGACGTCATTCCTGGCTCCCGACCGTATCGGAACTCGCGGTCGCGGCGGGCATGGCGCTTTCTGGAGCTCTATTGGAACCTTGGTTGCCCTCTGCTGGATCTAGATAGAGCTAACACCGTGCAATTACCGCCTCTCGCAGCCCAAGTATGTACCAGTCCGGGGCATCTGGGGTACGGGATGGGGGAGTAGCTGCTACTCTGGGTTTTGCCAGCGTCAGACGCAGCCTGATTGGTGCCCGATCGGACGAGTTGATGTACAGGTGAAGCATGTGCCGGTGCCCGACTTGATGCAGGGTGCTGCAGACAATCCCCAGAACGGCCCCTTTGGCATGTGAAGATTGATCTGTCGCCAGCATCTGCGAACCCCCGAGTCAGCGCAGCGGCACGGCAGCACGTGGACGCAGCGGAATACGGGGGGATTACGGGGGATGGACCCTGCACTGCACCTAATTACAGCCGGGGCTCAGTGGATGGTATGGATGACGGCAGCACCTTTCGAGATTGATGTGTGTCTTTGGTGACTGCTCGCTACGATGTGCGACAGTAAAACGAAAGTAGATGTACCGCCTCTCGGGTGCACGCAGCGCTATACTCGGCCTGTATGGCGACCATCACAGCTTCATAGCGCGCTGTAGCTCAACTGCCGGCTGGTCCCAGATACCGCTCCCAGAGTACCCCCAAAGTACACCTGTCCAGCCCGCGCCCCCAAGCCGCTATTGTCCCCACCTGCATAGGCCCTCAGCGGGTGTGGCAGAGCGGTCAGATGCTCCAAACCATCCCCGGATTCTCCCAGATTGCCTCAAAGCCTCCCCTGTCGCCCATCCTCCCTACCAGCAGCACTTTTATTCCCCCAGTCGCATTGCTCTACAACTTGTTCCTCTTGACCTGACATCCGCCCTCCCAACTATCCGTATAATTAATTACAATCGACGCTTCTGCCGGCAGGAATGGGACTGCAGCCGAGCCAAACTCTCCTGCTGCCCACCTAAATTTAGATCCTCAACAAACCCCGGATGCAACGCAGCGCCTCCTGTCATGGCCGACTTCTTCCTCCGCGCACCTCCGATACCTCAAATACACACCGGCAGCAGCTCTCCACCGTCGCCAAAGCGCCAGAAACAAGCCTCGGTGTCGTCGCAGCCTCTGCAGCCTGCTGACCGGACCCTCGTACAAACCGTATCCCAAACAGTCAAAGGAGCGGCCGGCTTCTTGCGATCCTGGAAAGATGGCGTGAGCAGCGAAGAGCGCGAGAAGGCGAGGCTTCTCGAGGAAAGAAAAAACATACTCTGCCTGCGCATGAAGAGCGTATGCGTCTATTGAATCCCCCCCCCCCCCCGTGGGTGTTGGGTTAAACGGGACTAATTGATGTGATAGGCTGAGACATTGAAACAATGGCAAGCAGCAGCACAGGAACTTGACGTCCTCGAGGGCAACGATGACTGGAGACGAGACGACGAAAGCGACGACTACAACGCCAAGCTGATCGAAGAGCGACTCCGGGCGCTTGACGAGGCCCGCGAAAGTCGGGACATCCGCACCATGATGCACGTCATCCGAACGGCCCTGTCGCGCGATCTCGGCGGCATGGGTAACGTCGATCTTTACCGGCACTCATATCTTGGCACAAAGACGCTGATTGAGCGCTATGTTGAGTCGACGCTCGAAACCATCGATGCTGCCATTGTCCACAGCGCCACGGACCAGGGCATTGCGTACAAGGACCTGCTAGAAGGCATGTTGCTCGCGCGCCAGAGCTTTGGTCGAAGCGCCCTTTTGTTATCGGGCGGCGGGACATTCGGCATGGCCCATGTCGGCGTTCTCAAGGCCTTGTTCGAAAACCAGCTCCTCCCTAGAATCATATCCGGCGCCAGCGCTGGAAGCATCGTCTGTGCCGTCATGTGCACGAGGACGGATGAAGAGATTCCGCAGCTGATTAAAGAGTTTCCCTATGGCGACTTGGCAGTTTTCGAAGCCCAAGACAACCAAGATGGCCTGTTGGACCACTTTCGTCGGCTGCTAACGGAGGGCTGCTGGTCGGACATTGCCCATCTCAGGAGAGTCATGAGAGGTATGATGGGCGACATTACCTTTCAAGAGGCGTACAACCGTACTCGACGTATCCTCAACATTTGCGTCTCGTCCGCATCCGTATACGAGCTGCCACGGCTGCTCAACTATGTCACTTCGCCCAATGTCATGATTTGGTCTGCTGTTGCAGCGTCTTGCTCGGTGCCTCTCATCTTCAACTCGTCGCCCCTGCTGGTCAAAGACCCGGTCACGGGCGAACATCGTCAGTGGAACCCGTCGCCCCAGCGATTTATCGACGGCTCGGTGGACAACGACTTGCCCATGACGCGCCTCGCGGAAATGTTCAATGTCAACCATTTCATCGTGTCGCAGGTGAACCCACACGTCACTCCGTTCCTCTCCAAGGATGATCACCTTTCACCCGAGAATCAACATACTCCCAAGAGCGCCAAAAATGGTGGCGACGACATGGATTGGATATATACCTGCACATCGCTAGCCAGAGACGAGGCCCTCCACCGACTGCAGTTTATGGCCGAGATGGGTTTCTTCCCTAACATGATGACCAAGTTTCGAAGTATCCTCAGTCAAAAGTATTCGGGCAATATCAACATTTTACCTGATTTGACCCTCGACAACCTCCCCGTGCTTCTCAGCAACCCGTCTGTGGACTTTATGCTAAAGTGCTGTCTCGTTGGTGAAAGAGCAACTTGGCCAAAGCTATCGAGGATACGCGATAGCTGTGCGATAGAGTTGGCGCTGGATCGCGCAGTGCACCGGCTCCGGACGAGAGTCGTCTTCTCGGAGAGCCAGAGCAACCTCAGAAGCATAGTTTCATACATGGGAAGCTTGCGGCTCAACAAGCATGATCAGACACCCAACCAGGCCAATCTCGGTGTACCAGTTGCCAGTCACGGCCAGAAGCGCCAACGACGAAGGTCAGGCGGGAGCCTCCTCTTGCCTGGCACGGGGTTAGTTCTCGACACCGATCTCACAGATGAGGAGACTGCCGAGGAAGAGCGCCTGGAAATTGCCTCGAGGAGACACGGGCTTGCATCTTCCACTTCTCTTCGCAAGCCGCAGCTGAAGAGGTCAGCCCTGAGCCAGACGCATGTGCCTCAGTTGTCCGTCGCCCAGTCTCTTTCAAACCCAAGGTTCAACTTCTCCAAACCAATAACCCCCCCGGCAAGTGTTCACGGTGAGCTGGATGCTCTTGACGTGGCGAATATCAACTATCTGGACCCAAGAGTTCCGATTAATTTTAGTGATGACGGGGATGGCCGCGGTCGGGCCGTCGTTGGGGCCTGCAATTTCTCCAGTTGATGAGATTGAGACGAGTGAGCCAAATCACACGAGCGACACGGAAGTGGAGCAGGGGACCGAAGAGAGTGACCCCGACGACAGCCAGTCTGCATCTGTCGAGAACACTCCCAAACCAGCTGGTTATGGCGCATTTGGCCCTGCTGGGGAAGCCATTGGCGGCTTTTGGTGAAAATAAAGAATTGGCCCCCCCCACCACGAGCCAGAAGGGGGAAGACACTGCATGGTGTTTTGGCGGATCACGCCGCACGGAATCCAAGCATAGAATGGCGTTATCATCTACTTTGTTTGACAAATGGAAGCCGTTTGTTTCCGCTTCTCTTCTTTTTTCTTATTATTATTATTGAGGTCAGCTATTTCGGGGTTTGTTCATCGGGCGGTGGCACTTTGGTATAGAGGAGAACATGGCACTTGGCCTGTGGAAGCCACAGGAAGTCGGTCGTTGAGGCGAATTTCGATGCGGGTATTCGGCATGGGAGGAGGGAACGGCGCTACGTTAGTCGGAGGAGAGGAGTAGCATTGCCGGTCAATCACGTATCTTGGCATATATTTTGCATCCAATTCACACCAAGAGGCTGCCCAAGTGTCTTGCAGTATCCGTCGTGCAACATTGCAGCTGCCGACTTGTCCATTGTGCGAGCGCCATATACCAGAATAGCAGGCCCATTTGCATCGACGGCCGCGTGGCCTAATGGCTAAGGCGCTAGATTTCGGTTGGTACACGCCACCTCTAGAGATTCCAGGTTCGACTCCTGGCGTGGTCGATTTTTTTGGCAGTTTCCGTCAAATTTATAATTTTTTTTTGTTCATTCTGATTGATTTCTGGTGCTCTCTCGTATGAATGTGGTGTGGTTGCTCTCATCAAGTCGCTACGTTTCATCTGCTGCATCCTAGACATCAACATGGCAATTTGGAGCGCTGAGCGGATCTCGGGCTGTCGGCAGTCGTCCACACAGTTCAGGATCTCGGGTCAGCACAGAAAGGGCGCGCCAGAAAGCCACATTGGGCACGACGCTGTGGCGGCTGAGTAGTTCGCTCCAAGACGTATGATTTTACAGTAGTGCCATGGGGTGATTTTTTAGCGAGGTGGCTCCCTGGCAAACAACATGAACCTTGAAGGTTGACGGGATAGAGAGTGCGAGGTTGAGGGGGCTGATGATCTTTGTGTGCCGCCATCTACATCTTGCTGTAGATGTCGTATATGCAATAACAATACTGTACCAGTTTGGAATCAACCCAAAAATTTGTGCAGAATGAGGCGAGAGAAACGAGAGCTAGCTGGGATGACAATAATGCATCGTCAAAGGGAAACGCCGTTTCCCATGGTGCCCAACAATGGGGAGAGAAAAAAATATGCTCACTTACAAACCCACACGCAAAAACCGCTCTCCTCCATATCCTCACCCGCGGCACATGTCCGCTCGACGGTGAGACGACGAGTGGATTCCTCATCACTAATCTCCATCTGAGTCGTACATGTAGGCACATACATGTGTACATGTAGTTTACTGATTCACGGCTGCCTGCGCAAGAGACCAAGTAAGACCTTGGTCAACAAAGGGATGAACAGGCAGTATTAGTATTAGTCCAGAGGCCGAGACCTGCTAGCCCTTGGCCCAGCTCAACACTTTGGCATCAGACCAGACATCTGCAAGCGCCCTGTACTATTGACCGGTAAGGCTTACTTTTCCGTAACCGCAAAGGTGCATGTCATGTATCCGTGATTTTTGTCTTGCTTGCCCTCCAGCCAAGAAACACACATGTACAGAGCTACATTACCTACTGTAAGCAGCTCGCTCGCTCCCGGCCCATCGGCGTTGGCGTGACCACGGCCGACCAGCCGCAGCAAAAGAGGATCCATCCAGCCCGCAGCGTCGTCTCTCTCTCTCTCTCTCTCTGTAACCGCAGTGTTTGATTGCACGAGGCATGAAGCTGGAAAGCTAACAGGGGGGGGGGGGGACATGAAGAGGGCCCGCGGGAGCTAGTCGCCCATTGCGTCAGAGAGACTCGAATTGCAAAATGCGCACGGCGGGCCAATGAGGCGGCGAGCTCAGCACGCAATCGCAGCGCCTTGCCGCATTGAGGCCCTCCTTAGGCCAGGCACTTGGCGCGGATCGTGGGGTTTGTCGAGTGGAATGTTGCCATGGTTCGTTGGTTGTGGTAAGGAGCAGAAGCTTGAAGCTTGGGGGGGGGGGCGGGGGATGATGTCTTGTGTGTGTTTAGCTCCGTAAGCAGGACGAGGGGCAAAAAAGGAAAAAAGGTGATGAGAGAGCAACTACGGGAAGAAGAAGAGAACAAGAG
>MDJU01000778.1:0-14138 GCA_001721665.1 Trichoderma pleuroti
TGCGGTGATCGCATCTGGGGCCTGAGCGCCAAGGGGTTCGACTGTCGAGACTGTGGCTACACGTGCCACAGCAAATGCGAGATGAAGGTGCCTGCGGATTGTCCTGGCGAGCAGAACAAGGAGGAGCGAAAGAAGCTCAAGGCTGAGCGCCAGGCCGCCACCAACAAGCTCCTCGCGCCCGACCCGGCGTCCATGTCAAACGAGGGCCTGGCCCGATCCAATACCATGAACTCGGTAAGCTCACAGTCGGCGCGACAGTCTGTCATCTCCGGGCCACAAACCCCGTCAGAGGACGCACCGTCCGAGATTGCCCCCAAGGCCGCCGCACCTGTTGTGGCTGCAAAGACGACCGCTGCAGCTCCCGCAAAGAGGAACAGAGTAATCGCACCCCCTCCCACGGCGTACATCTCGGCTCCACCGGCGGGTAGTACCAATGGCCATGCGGAAAAAGAAGAAAAGAAGGGTAAAGTGCTGTTCCAGTTCGATGCCGGTGGTGACGGAGAGCTGTCGGTAGCGGAAGGCAAGGAAGTGGTGATATTGGAACCCGATGGTAAGTCGGAAGAACCTCCCCCTTTTTTTCTTTTAAAACCCTTGGATTCTCATATCAATTTTGCAGATGGCTCCGGCTGGATCAAGGTTCGTGACGGCTACAAGGAGGGTCTCGTACCGGCGACATATCTAGACCTCAACATTGCGCAATCAACATCTTCGGCATCCGCTCGCCCATCCTCCACCTACTCCACGTCGACGACATCATCGCTGGCGCTCAGCGCCGCGTCACGGAAGAAGGGCCCTGCGGTAGCGCCCAAGAGAGGCGCCAAGAAGCTGCAGTACGTGGAAGCTCTGTACGACTACACCGCGCAGAGCGACGCCGAGCATTCCATGACGGAGGGCGAGCGCTTCGTGCTGGTCAAGGAGGATTCGGGGGATGGCTGGGCCGAGGTCGAAAAGGCTGGCGTGACGGCCAGTGTGCCTGCCAATTACATCCAGGCTGTGTAGGGGAGACAGCGCTGCGTGAGGCGGTAGGTGGCTCTCAGTTTTTTCTCTTCAAGTCTAGAGAAGAAGAGGAAGAGGGGGGAAATTCATGGTAAGAAAGATTGAAACTCTTTGTCATTAGAGGAGATGAAAACACTCGGGGGGAAGCAAATTCTCGGGGGGGGTGCATCGGACCGAAACACAAAAGTAATAGGAGGGACGAAGAGGCGAGCCCGTGCTAACAAGAGGGAGAGCGTGTATATATATATATAGATGATTACGATGGCAAGGGCTTTGGATGATTCAAATGGTTTTCTGTTTTGATGGACGAATTCTTGTTTTTTTTTTTACTTCCGCTTTGCATTGCATTGGGAGGAGTATGGCAGGGAGGCAAAGAGATTGTGTACATATCCCGTATATTATTTACACGAAAGCGTTGCGAGCCCGTCATGCTGCTTGCTGGATCAGTTTCAGTTGTTTCTTTAGGGGAGCGGGATTTCGTATCGAGAGAGTGGTATATACTCAGAAGCACGCCATAAGATGAGAGTGAAATTGTGTCTTGGTATTTTTAGACCGTTTCAAACAGCCGTTGCATCTTTATTTAGTACAAGTGTTTCCCATTTCCCATATCACGTAGAGGCGAGTTCGTCTAGAGTACAAAAAAAAAGAAAAGGATGGGTGAAATAGGAGAGAACAGGGACGAAAAAAAGAAAAAAGAAAAGAAGAAAAACAGCGCTTGCGAGAAAAGAAAAAAGGAGATGTAAATCATACACGGGATAAATCTCATGCAACTACTCCAGATTCATCCCGAAAACAACCTTGTAATATATATATATATATATATATAAAAGTCATTTCCATAGCCCACCCTCCGTCCGAAGAAAAAAAAAAAGCTGCAAACAGCCACGCTACCCCCCCTTTCAACCAGTCTTTCATATGCAGTTGAGCGTTAAAAACCTAGGATATCATGCATGCCGTATTTGCTCCCGTACCACCTGCCCCTGATTACCCCGCGAAACGCCATCGGAAAAAGAAAAAAAAGAAAATAGTAACTGTGTATCCCTCAAAGCCACCTCTCTTAAAGATAAAAAAAAATGACAAGGGCTGAAAGTAAAGATGAAAACAAAGGGGAGATGAACCGAGAACCAGAAGCTCCGAATATGCGTTCACCATCTTGGTGATTGTTGATCTTTTCATCACCCCAAGGCGCAAAATAAGGAGTGGGGGTGAAGGAAGCGCTCATAACAAAGAGGGGAAAACAGAGGGGAAATAAAGTCTATGGATTATATAATTTTGTCTTTGTGAGAGAGGTGGTGTGTGTATATAGAAACAAGAGGAGGGTATTTTGGAGGTAGAAAAAGAGCGGGGAGGGTGTGTGTGTGCGAGTGTGTACAAAGTAACAATTCTCATAGACGCTCAAGACGGCATGCCGCAATCTGGTATCTCATCCATGTCGGGAAAGCAAAGCTCATCAGGCAGTGGCTCCTAAATCATCTGTGCCGTTGGGGCTCCAAGTCCATGAGGGTTGAGACTGTGACGCAAGGCGTCTTGCAGCTCTGCAATCTGCGCCATCATGGCTAAGGAGTGCTGCGATTGTTGGTCCATCTCGGACTTGAGCTTTTCGTTCTCCTCGCGCACCCGCTTGATTTCGTCTCGAAGGTCGGACAGTTCGTCTATGCCCTGGCTGCTCAGACGGCGTTTGCGCTTCGACCCGGATTTCTCGCTCTCGTCGTCTTCTGGAGAGGCAACAATCTCAATGGGAGATGCAGAGGTGTCCATGTTTGTATGTACTCGTCGAAGATGCTCGTTAAGATTCTCCTGCCGAGAAAAGCCTTTGCCGGTATGTCGCTTGCAGTTGGGGTGTGGGCAGTTGACAGTGTTCTTGGGACCGCCGTGCTTCCCATGAACTTCTCGCTCATGTCGGAGGAGGCCGCCGGAATATGTGAATCCAGGTAGGTTCTCACAGCCTTCGGCCGGGCAGCGGTAAGGACGTTCGTGCTTGTCCATGTGTTTGCTGCGAGAGTGTTGGTTTGGAGCACACAAGATGGAGGGGCTGGGGAAATGACTTACTTCCACTCGCACTTGCGAGAGAATGCGCGAATGTCCTCCTTGCAGTCATCTAGCGGGCAGTGAAACCTGCCATCTGACTTCTTGTGCACCTCACGTTCGGGCTTGGGAATTTGCTTTAGCCGCGATGACGGAGAAGAAATGTCAACTTGTGGAGGCTCCTTGTTTTCTGGTATGGGATCTGGTAGCGGCGGCGGCGGCGCATGGAGTGCCACTTGAAGAGGTGATGAGAATTCTGGTGCACCCAGGTCGAGCTGAGACGCTTCCGGAACGACGGCATCGTCGTCTGCCAGAATATCTCTTTCGTCTCCAATGACGCCTCTGTCGTCTGGTAGCAGAGAGGCTTCTGCGGTATAGTGGCTGAGGTGCTCGGCAACATCGGAGTCGGTATAGCGCTGCTCGGCAACGTGGTCGTGCTCGTGCTCGTCGCCTATGGGGGGATATGCACCCTCATGGATAAAGGACCGCGGCTCGTATGCGACGCTCATGGTGGCCTGCAGGTTGGAGATGTACCCCAGGCGCAGTTTTGGGTGCTGGCGGCACAAGCCTTTAAGCTGTGCGATGCGCCGGAGCTGTGACGAGGACGAGGGTGGCGCTGCAGGCGGGATGGAAGCAGTCACTGCCCTCGGAGTGCGGCCTCTGGAGCAAAGAGCGGCGGCTGGCCGTTGGCTTGTGATTCCCACGGCCTGTGACGAATTGCTGGGCCGGCTATCGATGCTTGGATTAGTTCGAGGTCGCGCAGAGCGGGATGATGGCCTGAAAATTCTGGTATGAATGTTTTCGACAAGGTTCTCGTCAGCTCCGCTTCCTGGCCAGATCATTTAGTGGATTAGTCAGGTACAGATCACGTGATGTGGCGAGGTGCTGGCGTGGCTGATTTGGTGGCTGTGTTGCGTGTACTTGTTGCGCGGACTCCGGGAGGGAACTGGTAAGAGTGAGTACTCGTATGTATGAGCTCGCATGTGCTGGCTGCGTGGTAATAATCCCTGTGGAAAAGCTGCTATTCCATCAATGTCTTGGAAATCCAAACGCGCTCTTCCGGGCCCTTAATATGTCCGAGCAGTTCTAGGCAGAACCTCCCCCCCCCGAGGCCGTGACTCGATTCGGATCAGAGACTGCCAGCCCGCCCACCACCAGACGCATGCCTATCGAATCGATCTCCAGTGACTCATTACCGTAGCTAGGTAGGTGTAATATCTCGTAAGGGTTCATGACACACTCCACCTTGGCACGTGGGGCAAACTACAACGCAAAGCTGCGCCTCGGCCGTGGTATAAGAACAAAGACATAATGGTGTAAGAGCGTTGATGTGCGGTTTGCCAGGCGGCAGCCAAGGCGCTGCTCACTCGAGCATAGCACGTCTGTGAACCTTGTAGCTTTGCTGGGAGCTAGGCACAGCTCCCCGACCGGTGAGAGACCAATCTGATGGGAGGGCTGAATGCTTGCCTAGAGTAGCTCAAGGTAACCAGGTAACCACTCATCTCGCATCGCCCCGCGCATCTCATAGGACCTCGAGGGTGAAACGTAGCCGGCGTCTCTCCTTGGCTAGCCTGTCGGTGCGCTAGGCTGAGAGATGCAAGAAGCTGTCGCCAACGAACATTCAGCTTCACGGTGGCTGTCGCCCTAAGCCATAACACGAAGCTGGTGGGTGGCTGTCAAAGAGCTGCTAGAGCCGAGGATCCCCAAGGCTTATGCAGGACTTTGTGGGTGCCTCTGACGTCCCATGTGCCCCTGGCATGGCCATGTCTACCTGTGACGGAAGGGGGGTGGCATCCTACTAAGCGGCGGCGATACCTATTCTGCACTTTTGATAACGGCCGTCGTGCTTGACTCAATCCATGTCGTACCCAAACAGCCTTGAGAGGAAGTGTACGGTACGTGATGAGAAATCCAATGAGGGCTGCTGAGAGAGCAAGGTGGTGATGTGCTCAGTCCTGTGAATGAGACGACACCCCCGCCTCCCGTCTCATGGTCACTTGATGCACGAGAAGGAGGCTGTCGGCAATCCGTAAATAGCTCTGTGTCCGCGTAAGGATGGCGGATTTCCGCGTTGGCCGCCAGCAGGTTGAACGATTCGCGCCAGAAGACGTCTTGCGCATGACCTAGGGGGGGCTTGCGGGAGGACTTGTGTCATGGAGGTCGCCTCATGGAAGAGGAGCAGCATCCCGAGCCAATGATCCAGATGGCGACGTCGAGAGTCCAGCAGGGGACCTAGGCAAACATGGTTGTGCTGCAGATGAGCTGGAGAGACGTTTGGCCTGAACCTTGGCCTGAGGCGGACGACGGGGGGGCATTTGATGATGTGTGGAAGAGCAGAGCCGCATGAGCGGGAGGGAATAACGAGGCTGTTGGAGCGGGGACTTGAACATCAGGCACTGACGCAGGCGAACCAAAGCACGAGGCTGGCAGGGCAGATGTTGGAGATTGGCGTCCGAGATTCGCATCCTCAGGCAGACACTATGCGGGTGCATGCGGCGGTTTGGAGCTGCGACGGCGATGCAATGCGGTTACGTGCAAAGAGTATCGACAAGTATCGAGCGCCAAGAATAACACTGGGATGTTGCAAAGGACGAGAAACAAAGTGTTTCCAACCGAATTGAAGCAAAAATCCACGACGGCTGTTGTTGTGGTTACCGTGGACAGTCAAGCAAGCAAGCAGGGCAAGGTACATGCAGATCAGCGATGCATGCACGGAGCCGCGGGTACCTCACCGAGCACATTTAGGCATCAGTGCACGCAGTTACCTTCAATGGTACGGGTTGATTCCATGCAGATGAACCAAGACAACTGCCTAAATACCTACATGTACCTGGTGTAACGCATGAGGCAGCATCAAGAGCGTGATGTTGATCGGCCCTTTACAATATCTCTTTTCAGTTGCTCCATCTGCTCACCGAAAACTACTAACAGACCTCAATTGCTCTTCACATACTAAAATGGAGAGAGCTGTTAGTGCGAGGACCCGCCTCGACAAGGTCAAATCGACAGCGAGATCCGACTGCCGAAGCACCTACAGGAAGCTTCCGTTGGAGCTACGGCAAAAGTACCTCGAGGTAGCAGTAGCTCATGCGCAGAATCGTATGGATCTCGGTAATCTGCAGCTTTGTTCGCATTGTAGATCTGCTTGATACAGGATATTCAAATTGTAAGACTTAGCAAGATCCTCGGCAGCAGGCAATTGATTAGAAACGTCCAGCTCCAATGCTTTCTCTATGACATGATAGTCTTTGTCTTATCGCCATCCGGTCTCGGCCCTTGCGTCTGTTGAGCTTAGCCCTCGGCTACCGAGGCGTTAAAAAGTTGGTTAATCGCGGCAGACTGAATCACACAATCAACCTTAAAAAAAGATCCTCCCCCACTTTCTCGCTGCTCTTTTCCTCCTCTTCCTCTCTCATCAAGACATCTAATACTAGTATCATAATCTGGGCTTGTGCTTTGAATCTCATACCAAGTTCTTTTTGTCTATACCTACGTCCTTTACTGTCGTGCCGGTCGGAATTGCCCCCACAAGACGCTTGAAGTGCCCTCTCCCATGATGGCGTCGCAGTCAGCACCGCCTGCTGGCGATTTCAAGCAAGCAACCATGAGCGAAAGCACTGTTCGCTCTCCTTCTGTATCATCTCGCAGTCCCGAAGGCGAGGAAGAGGGCGGTATCCGACCGGCCGACTACGACACAGAAACGGTGGAGAGAGTCTACAAGTATGTACTCGGCACAGTTTTGGCCATACAGATGTAGACATGATTTACGCTAACTCTCCATCTCTACTAGGAAAATTGATCTCAGAATTATTCCACGTCAGTACTAGACCTTGCTCTTCTGATGCTTCTTCCCTAGCAGCAGTGTAGCTTGAAAAGAGCTCAGACTAACTCAGCCTCAGCCTTCTGGATCCTGTACTTTCTTTGCTCCGCCATTCGCTCCAACATTGGTATTGCTCAGACGATGAATCGTGACAAGGGCCATGATTTGATGACTGTCCTTGGACTCACACCCAAAGACGTATCTACAGCCCTCGCCCTCTTCTACGTGTCCTACGTCATATTTGACTTTCCGTCAAACCTCATCATGAGCAAACTCAGCCCTCGAGTGTGGATGGCTAGAATCGTCTTTGCTACCGGCATTGTTGGCTCTTGCTTCGCTGCTGTTCAATCCCCTTGGAGCCTCAAATTTCTACGTTTCCTCCTGGGCTTGGTCATTGCTGGCATGTGGCCGGGCATGGCTTTTTACCTCACCCTGTTCTATCCGCCGTCTCGAACAGCCAAGCGGATTGGCATGTACTTTACTGCCTCTCAAGTGTCCGCTGCTGTGGTTGGCCTTGTATCGGCTGGATTCCAGTTGATGGATGGTGACAGGGGCTTGGTTGGCTTTAGATGGATGTTTCTCGTATATGGACTTGTTGCTGTTGTCCTGAGCTTTGTGCTTCTGTGGTGGCTTCCTGACCGACCCCTGGCACCAGGACAAGAGAGAAAGCGCACTGGTCTCTTCAAATGGCTTCCGGCTACCCCCGAAGTTCTCACTGGCGAAGACGCCAAAGTCCACTACTCTGAGTTGAAGCGCGTCTACCATGCTCGTCCATGGGGCCTGAGAGATCTTGGTCTTGTGCTGCTCGACTGGAGGCTGTGGCCTTTGTGTCTCATGTACTTTGGAGTCGTCGGAGTCGGAATAGGCACTCAGCTCTACGGCTCAGTCATCATTGCTGCCATCCAGCCAGAGGCGAGTGATATCGTGGTCAGCTTGCTTTTTGCTCCCATCTGGATTGTGAGTCTTTCCCGCCTTTGGTCTCATCAAGCTAGGATTCTAACTGAGCATGCTATAGATGGACCTCATTGCCATTCTCCTGGTGACGCCTGTTTCTGATCGCTTTCATCGCTTCAGACCATTCTTCTTTTCCGCAGCCGTCTGCATACAGATTGCGGGCCTACTGACGACCACTTTTGCTCTTCAAAATGGCTGGGCCCGGTACGGTGGTCTTTTGATGGTGGGCTTTGGTCTTGGGCCGACTGTCCCCATTTGCATGACGTGGACCTCGGAAATCTTTCAGCGCCGACATGGCGAAGTTGGTGTGGCAGCTGCCACAGCTCTGGTATCTGGTCTTGGAAACCTGGGCAGCGTCACCACCACGTACGCCCTGTATTCCGGCTGGCCAGAGGATTCCAAGCCGGGGCCTCACCAGTTCCGTAAGAGTAACCTTACAATGATTGGAATTCTCTGTCTCAGCATTCTTAGCTCCGTGGTCATGTTGGTACTGCTCAAGGTCGTCGGCAACCCCCCGAGCTCCAAGCTCCACGACAACGACTCAGCCAGCGACTTTGAGGATGGCGCAGCAAGACGGGAGGCCACGCAACGCGGGTTTGGGAAATTCTCTCGACGCTCCCGACACCAAGAGATGTAAATGCTCGCCTGTGGAGCGTCTCAATCAAGGCATCATCACCAGCCACGACTTGGCCTTCAACAACAGCTTGGCAACGACGTCTTCACAGCCCACTCTTTCGTTCACGCATGGGCAATTCAACCTGCCATTCCTATTATGCTTATTTCAAGGGCTGCCTATACTCTGCCGTCATCTTGGATCATCCTCTCATTATTTTTATCCGTCAGAGGCCGCCATGGCGGTTCTTTCTCATGGTCAAACTCACTCCACACTTGGTCGCCACTCTTGGTCCGTTGCCTCCGGTAACACACCAGGACTGGCTCCCTCAATGTGGCAGTGCCGTACCATCACTTCCGAAAAGAATTGCGCAGCAGACTTGGAAAAAGCCTGGCCGTGACAATGCTGTCGCGCTATCACTCCAGGTTCATTTCTAGGCGCTCTCGCAATACACTCCGGCCTTGAACCTGTCCATGCGGTAAAACTCTCTGCCTCATGGATTTTGGATACGATTATTTTTTGTTTTGTTTTGGTCCTTTTTTTTTGGTTATATTTTTATGATACCCCATCAGCGTTTAATACCCGCTGTCTAACGAGTGGAACATGTGAGTAACGATAATTCTCGACAGCGAAAGTGCTATTACGCCATCGCTGGGACGGCGTGTTTGGACCGAGACTCAAGATCCGGCGACAATGCTGGTGCGCTATCGTCGGAGGGTCTCGTGGGCGTTTTATTTTGTTTGTGTGTGTGTGTGTGTGTTTATATATAAAGGCTCTAGATGCGCTGTTTCATTGAATAATGAAATATCATAGACGGTAGCTTTAATAACAGCTATCAGAGGCAGTAGTTGTGTCAGTCTGGTGTACTTATTAGCTGTTCTAGACTTGTGTGATTCTAGCACATCATGGTGAAAACATCATCTCCGTGTCTCAGTTGAACAAGCATCCCTTGATGTTCTAGGGCGTCGATTCACCGACTTATTTCCAAGGGAAGAAAGAGAAGGGAGGTAGCAAGTACGAATTCACCATCGTCAATCAATATGGTGCACAAGTGCACCATTACCATGCCGCCATATGCACAAGTACGAGATGTAAGGAGGAGATCTTGGGATACCAGCTTCATGACAAAAGCCCTTGCAGATGAAATCCATGTAGGGGAACAGCAGATGAATGTCTCTGCGTGTGAGACTTGTAGTTTCCAAGAATATATTCGTATGCTTTATGTCTTGATCATTCGTTGTATGAGAAACCGTGCCCAGCAGATGTTGAGAGAACTACTAGGTAGATATCTACTGCTTACCAAGTACCTACTGGTAAGCAACTTCATTCCCTTGCAAGCTGCACCTGGCCATTCGAATCTGCGAAAAGGCTAGATGCAAGGGCCACCACATGTTTGATATCGAGTTAATGCACTGGACCACCCAAATGTCACCCGAGGGCCATGCGGTTGCGCTTCTCCAGCTCGTACGACTCCAGCTTGTACGAGGCAAGGCAGAGCAACCATTGCGGTGGTAACCAGGTCACACGCATGCCAAAGAAGTCAGTTGAGCTTCCTTTGTGCGAGGCATTGACTTTTTGGTTTCGTATTTATGCTGTAGCATTTGTGAGCATCGTCGTGCTACTCGCGGGTACTGAATGGTTGGCTAAAAGCTGGCGAGTACGAGGTAGCTGTAAGTATGCTCGAGCAAACATGCTGCAGGCTGCCAGGAGATGCGAGTAGCTGACTCTTTGGAACCATTTTGTCTACTACTTTTTATAGTCACATCGAAAAAGCCTACTCGCGGCTCAGACGTTTGGAGCTCCAATGGACATGTCCACTACTAGCAAGCCGAAAGACCCCGTGATGCAACTGTTCCTATCCGTGGTGATGTATGTTGTATGGAACAGCACGAGACGTCTCTTGAACAACAGCCGGTTAGCCTTGACAGACTGCGTCGCGATTGGTTCCGTCTCTGCGTTGGACAAACAATCTACAGTACAGAAACGGCAGTGGAGAAGTTCTTGGCTCTGGGGCTGAGATCCCATGATGCGGAGCAGAGCGGGGAGCGCTAAAGCCCTTTGTAAGAGAAGAATGGACGTCCAAGACACATGAAGCTCGCCTTGCTCAAAGGGCGGAGATAAGAAAGAAAGTGTCTGGAAAAAAGGGCAGAGCGGCCGATGCAGGGACGAGAGACTCCTTTGTAGAAGAAGACGTGAATTTGAATCAGAGACAGTGACACAAGGTTGCTTGGCTGCGGAGGAGTGATTCTTCCGTTGCCCGTACCTGCCGCGATGTGTCTGGGGTGACTCGCCTCGAAAAGTACATGAATCCTTGCTTCTACATACAACAAGTCCGGATTCACAGATGCACCACATACGAAGTCGTCAAACCTGACGCCAGGTCCATGGGAAAAGAAACAAGAGTGCGAACCTGCAAGTTGCCCTCGCAAAGGCCTTCTGTGTCCCTTAGGGGGGAGCCGCCTGATCTGACCCCTACCAGACCAGTGCGTTTGCCCGCAGTAGCGCCCAAGACACACGCCCTGGCGCTCGTTACCTCGACTCGATGCGATGCGATGTGATCGGTAGCTACGGAGCAAAGGCGCGGGAAACTGGGGTTGGCTCCGCTAAGGCCCCAGCGTGAGACAGATCTAACAGAGGGGCGCTCTTGTGTGGTCTCTCTCTCTCTCTCTCTCTCCCTCGCTTCACGATGGCTCCCTAATTTCCCTCTCGTCGCTTGGGAATGGCCCTACATTATACTTTCCGTGCATGGTTCTACTCCACTCCCCCAAGCACCAAAGTGCTTTGCCGCCCATCCACGTCGTCTCGCATCGCATCGCAGCTGCATCTGCACATCGAAAAACAAAACCCTGCATCCTGCGAATAACATGCTTCGTACATGCCCTACCCAAGCCGGCAAAAACGCCAAGGAAAATAAGAAGGAAAAAAAAAAAAAAGTCCTACGCGCGTGTATGTACATGTAGGCCTACCCATCAAGTCACACCGCAGAATACTCTCCTTCTCGCCTACCATGTCCCCCCCCCCCACGTCCTAGAAGAAAAAAAAGAGACGTGTAGCAATCAACATTCCAGGCCCCCCCCCTCCTCCTCACATGCACGCACCTGCTTTTGCTTGCTGCACGTCTACTCATTCAGCGAGTCTGATCCTAGCAAGGAAAAGTAAACAAACCAGTCGAAAAAGACACGCCTCCAATAACAAAAATTGATCAAAAGAAAAAAAAAAAAAAGTGACGGAGCCAAAAATTGCCAAGACCTATCAAAGACAAAAAAGGGTCCAGACTTTTGTCTCGCCTACTCGTACTTGACTAAAAGCCGCGGCTACGCAAATCCAGACCCACGCGAGCGAAACCTTGTGCACATCATGCACTGCATATTTCACAGCTCGTTGCGCAAAAGAAGCAGCACGAGTACATGTTAAAAAAAAAAAAAGGAAGAAGCAGTGCAGCAATGTTTTGTTTGTAGTAGTTTTAAAAAATCTTGCATTCTAATAAACTATAAAAGCACGGGCATCGTCGGCCCAGGTGGTATCACTATACTAGCCAAAGAAAAAAACCGGATCCCGCATCGTCTATTCGCAAATCCAAGACCAAAGAAAAATGAGAGAGAAAAAAAAGTGATACTAGGTAATGCAACACCTTGCGACCTCGCGCAAGTCGAAGTGAAGAAGGAAAATGAAGAAAAAGAAAAAGAAAATAGGAAAAATAATCCGTTATCCCGTCCCAAATGTGATCCGTCGTATATGCACCTCCCCGACGCTCAGCGCCAATGCAGGAAGAGAGGAAATCAAGACCATGGTAATAAAGACGTCAGTGGCTGTGCCAGAAGGCCCAAGGGAAGCCAAGGGAGAAGCAAGAAGAAGAAAAAAAAGAGGCCACGATGCCGTGCCAAGGAAACCAAAGGGCGATAACCAAGGCTAGTAGCTAGTCTCGACGGCCCCCATCGAGAACCCACTCTTCCCAAGGCGTCTCTTTTTTTTTTTGTTTTTTTTTTTCTTTCCTTTTGCAAAGGCCAAGGCCAAGGCAGAGAGACCCCTGTCGCGCAGATGAACTGGTCGCACACAGCGCTTCTGGGCCAAGCCATTCGTCGCCTGCGGTTCGGCGCCGCCTAGCGGTATCCGTCTGGCGGCCCCAATAAAAAAAGGAAGAAAAAAAAAGAAGAAAAAAGTCGGCAGTGCATGGATGGTGGGAGATGGCAAAGAGGCGGCCAAGAGAAGTAAAGGGGAAATAAAAGTCAATAAAACCAATAAGCATCCAATGTAAGTAAATTTCATCGCCGTGGTCGTCATTCATAAGGCTTGTTCGCAGAGGTGGAGACGCAAAAAGAAAAGAGTCGTGGGTTTCCCAGTTCCCCCAGAAAGGGTCGACGGAAACGACCAGTCACAAAACGACGAGGCGCTGTCGAATCATTGCTGCACCGACGACATGTGCCGAAATGCCGCAGCCTCCAATTGGAGGCCCTGCCTGCGGGCGAGGTCGCGAGCGCGCTGCGTCTGGACATGGAGGCTGCAAGCGAGAGGCAGGCCAAAAGGGCCCTGCGCCTTGTGCATGGCCAGGGACGCCTCGGGTAGCACCGCATGTGCTCGTCTCGAGCTGGCACGATGCACGCGGCTCAAAGCAGAGAAGCGAGGTGCAAGGCTCGGTGTAAGTCGGTGGACGTCTGCCGTCCTTGTGCGGTTGCCCGGACATGGCATGACATGACAAGATAAGACGCGAGAGAGAGAGAGAGAGAGAGCTCATGGCAGATCTCACACCATCCATGTGGCCAGCGGCTGCTGCGGTCCCGGGAATCGCGAACCAAGCTATGCCGCATAGAGTGCTGACCGTTGAGCCGACACGCTGGGTGACGAATCCCATCGTTTTCTGGGGTTGGCCGCGGGAAGACATGGGAGGGATGGGGATAAAGATAGCAGCTCTCGACCGCCAGCGCCCGCTTTGGTCGTCGATCCAGGAGAGCCAGATGCCAGGTTAAAGTACCTGCGGACATCTGACCTAAGCGTGCAAGGAGATGCAAGTGAGAGCTCAACTTTTCTTGGTAGTTTTTGACAGGTGGTGGAATTGTTTTGACCTGTCAAGTAGAGCGCGTGTAGATGGGTGGAGCGACGGATGCTGCTGATGACGGATTGATTCCATGCGGGTTGGTTGAGTTGGTGTCGACCACTGCGAATGTAGAGCGGCTCTGCCAATGCGAGAGTGCAAAAAAGAGTACTCGTGTCGTGTCTGTGGTCCATTTGAGGACATGTCGTCTATGATGTGCCGTAATGCTCGCTTTTTCCGGGAAAAAATGAAGAGTGTATGCAATACAACAGCGCAGCTGTGCAAGGCTGCGTTGTGGGTGTCAGAAAGACGGTGCTGGGGATGCCTTCTTTTACTTGTATCCCACGAGCTTGGCGCAACGCTCGCAGTAGTAGAGGTTGTGCGAGATGCGCACCATGCCGGCTGTGCTCGCGTCGTCCGTCGTCGTCGTCTCGGCGGATCGAGCGCAGCGCATGCAGCGCAGCACCAGCACCGAGGCAATGGGCCGAGGGTTGGAGTCCATCCGTGGAAGACGAGGGGACGTCGGAGTCGGACGATGAGGCGGAGGAAAAGTTGTGGCTGGCGATCAAGGCGGCAGCGGGCATCTTTTGGCGTGTGCGTGTTTTTGCTTGGTTGTTTTCAGTCTCGAGATGATTTCAGACAAGCTGATAGCGTCAATGTCCAAGAGGGCAGACAAGTCCGTGGGTTTTTATCTTGTTCGA
>MDJU01000779.1:0-14119 GCA_001721665.1 Trichoderma pleuroti
GTTGGAGTAATAGTAGGAGCCGTCCCTAGTCTTCAAGTCAGAACAGACATCAGTAGTGATCTGGAAGGGGTAGATATTACTGGTTGGAATAGTGGTAAGAGTTGGAGGAAGAGAGTGCAGCAAGTTCTTCTTGGCCTGAAAAGCGAGATTAAATTAGACAGTAACGACAACGAAAGCAAGATGAGCTCGGCGCTGTTGTCGTGGCGAAGCGATGTACTAAAGAAATCTAACTTTGTGGAGGGGGAAAAAGTTGTTGAAGAGATGCAGAAATCCGTTGGTGGTAATTTTTTTACTTTTTTGGTGTCCAAGGTGGTAAGTTGCAAGTAGTCAGAATGGGATCGGGTTTGGGGGCGGGTGGTACAAAGAATAGAAAGGGTGGGAAGCAGAAAAGCAGGAGCAGGGCAGAACCTCTTGGGGGGCTGGCAGCGGCCTTTTTGTTTGGTTGAGGGGACCTGAGGGACGCGAGAAGAGACTTGGGCACAGCCTGTCGAATAAGATTCCGGCGAGCCAGGATAGGCCGTCTTCGCCACCAGCTAGCGATTGGGCTGGCGTGCAGCAGCGCTACTGGTCCTGGCCGGGGCGCCGTACTGGGCCTAGGGCCGCTGGGGGGGTGCGTGGCTGCACAGTGGCGGGCACCGTGTGGTTTTCCGGGCGGCTGTTGTGCTGTGTTGTGTCGTGCGTAATACCGCAGCAGGGTACGTACTGACTGCACCGGGGACATTGGACATTGGTAAGAGCACGAGTACTCGTACTAGCTGGACAGTCAGTTCAGTCCAGTCTAGTCAGCTAATCTGCCGTAGTGCGCACTGTGGCACCGTGAGAGTGCCAACGCAACGCAACGCAGATGCAACGGCGAGGGTGAGGGTGAGGGTGAGGGTGCTGGTCCTGGCACCGCGTGGTGGTTCGACGGGGGGGCCTGGGGGGGGACCGTGCCAGGTCGGTGGCGACCGCACTGCCGTTTCGACTCCGCACTGTACGGCGCTGTGTCGCTTTGCTCTGCTTTGCTCTGCGCTTACTGTGCTGTACTCGCATGTACGAGTACTGGGGAAACGACGGGGACTCGACTCGATCCATTGAATGCTCGCAACCAGTGACGAATGACGGGAGTCTTGTCGCCACAAAGCCCGCCCGACTCCTGCTACGGATTCTCAGACCAGGTCTCACCCAAGAGAGAAGAGAAGAGAGAGAAGCCCCCCAGATTCTGTCGTCGTGCACGGACAGGCGGATGCAGCACTCGCTGCTCGTACAGGTACTCGAACCAGGTATGGATTGGATGGTGTTGCGTACGGGTACAGGTATTACTGCACACCCACGCGTACAGGCACTCAATGGCTTAGTAGTACTAACCTGGGCAACTGAGACAATGCCCTCAGACTGGATGGATGCAGCTCTCAAACCCCAAACCGCGCGCATCCAAGACTGCATACAAGCTCATACAGTGTCCGCGCCCGGCATTCACCATACAGTGCGGCGCCGCATGTGCGAGTCCACGCCGGACCGGATGGTTTTGCCATTGAGCCCGTCTCTGCCCCTGCATGGCTGGCCGAGGACTGGCTGTGCGAGTACAAGCATCCGTGGATCTCTCATGTCCCAGCGCTCAGCGCCCCATCGCCAACTGGAGCCTCCATCCACAGCGTGCCAGAATCAGCACCGCCAGCGTGGATGCTCTGCGCTGGCCGGTACCAGCAAATTGCGTGGCTGACTGCGTGGAGGACAAGTCACCTGCTGCGTGTCCCGGTCTTGCACTGTGGACTCACGGCCTCACCAACGAAATTGAGCGCAGAATATCCATCCGTGGTCAGTGCCGCCGGTTAGGTTTTGCACTGTCCTTCTGGGAGCATCTGGGCCCGTCCAGTCACATTGCGGTACCAAGATCCTTCCACTACTCAGAGCTTGTGTACGAGTACAGTAAACTGGACCCTGTCTATTAGTACACACTGCCTGAACACTGTGCTGTGCAGAGAGAACCGCACAAATCACAGCATACGGGCGCTCGTACAGACACAGTACTCGTACCAAGTGCGAATTGACGGGACGCTCGTTCGTTCGTTGGGGCCTGGGATCTGCCGGCCGGACCTCAACTGGGCCCCCTCGTGGTTGCTGGCCCATTCCAGCTCGCCAACAAACGGCTTCAGTGATCACTTGACTGCATCGTTTTCGCGGCTAGTGCGCCGTCGGTACGTGAGACTGCTAGTTCGCGATCTGCTGCTGACCAACTCGGTGCCAATCCTCCAAGCGATGCCGCCTCGCTTTTGGCACCTGGTGCCGAGCACAGTAAGTCGCCATCGCCATCGCTGCCGGGTCAGGAACAGTAAGATTGAAGCTGCTGCTCCGAGAGGACTAATAAAACTGCTGCCAGCTTGTCAGCCGCGGGACATGGAGCATCTCTCTTCATGGGAATTTCGCCATCATCTGCTCGGAAATTGGGGCAATTCCGGTTGCCCGTTCGTTTGGGTATTTTCTGGTCCGGGGCCTGGGGGTTGCTGTTGGCATGTCCGCCTCGTGAATTGGATCACCGCTCCGTGGCATCAACTCGCAATTACGAAGCAATCAAAGCGTATACAAGAAACCAAGATCCATCACCGGGATGTCGATGAGCAACCGCATACGACAATCATGTACGGCACGGCAAAGGTTCGACTTTGGTTAGGTTTCAATCTCGGGCCTTGCTGGCCCGCATCTGCATGGACGGCTGCTACCGACATGCTGGCTCCAGTGTCAGTCAGTTAACCCCTTCTTTGCCTTGATTTCATGTTTATTTTTGTCCTTGTTTTCCGCCGCGTGTGGTTTATTGACTTGCCATTCGATGTTTTTGCCGCACAAGCGCATACGTGTGCCGAGACACTTGCGGGAGAGACAGTGTCATGGTTCGTCCTCAGACATGGGACCAAGGACGGAATCGCCATGATGTGTGTCGCATTTCTGGCCGGTTTCGACACGCTTGAAATTGCACGCCCCAAAATCCGCATCGCTAGGGGACCAACTGAGAAACGCATTCCGTTTCTCGCCTTGTCATCTGCCTCCATACTTGGTACCTGCGCCAGCTACCTTCAGGGCTAGTGAAACCCAGGCAGCCCCTGGCAGGGAGAAGAGGAGCCTTGGACCCCCCCTTGGGTCTGTTTATTGACCCGCCAATGTACAATGGTCGTTGAGCATCGCTCCAGGCACTCTGATCGTAATCTGTGTCTGCCCCTGTGCCATGGAATCCATATTCGCCACATTGGCCGATTGACTTTCTCCTCAGGGATCGTCACAGGTACCATCTCGCGGATATAGGTACTCGTACGAAGCCATGAGCTCTTTTTTGCTCCCGATGTGGACGACAAGAGGACACTTGCCCACGGCCCGGCCGCGCACCGGCTCCAAACTCTGGAGAAGCCTTCAGGTCATTTCACGCCCATGTTGTGTGACTTGCGAGCAAGCCATCAAATCCACTCACACTTACAGACCCAAAACCTCTCACCACTAATCCACTCTGGGGGGAAAGATGGCGGCTCTAGTAAGCTGGCTGGCTCCTCACACTCTCTTGATCCGCACTGTGGCGTGGTGGTTGGGTGGTCGAGGGGTGGAATGACGATGCTAAGGAGGATGCAGACACAAGCGCCACGAGCAGCAAGGTTTTTTGCTCTATCAAATGACAGGCCGAACCAACGCCACTGTCGGCAGCCAGCCCGGGTTGCTGCTCACTGGCGGCACCGCATTGAATCCAATCTGATGAAGGGAATCCTTTCCCGGTGTTGCAGATCCCACCAAGCGGATTGCTCCTTCAAAGATTGCTTTCCGACTATGTCCATAGCAATCATGTCTTGTACCGACCCACCGGATCACGACGAAAAGTATGACATTGAAAGCATGAAAATGCAAGTCCTCCTGCACTTACACGCAGAGAGAAATTGGGAGGCAACCTTGCAAAGGATGATCGGCTCATGGCTGCCCCCCCCCAAGAACACTCTAAATTCAGGTTTCACGGCTGCATTGGATCGAGCCGGGCTTCGACCTGTTACACCGCGGCATCGATCTGCAGAGAGCTGCTTCGCCTCCCCCATGGCTGGGCTGGTTCGACTCCAATGCAACGAGGCTTGGTTCTGGCCAATCTAATCTACATACATACTCCAGATGGAGGGCATCCAAGTGGCCGCCGGCGGTTGGAGCCGTGCGTGTAGCAGTAGCATTCGCAGTGCCCGAGAGCTATTCTTGAAGTCTTGCTGCCACATCATGCCATGCGTTTGACCATGCCTCCAAGGGGATGCCGTCATCACTGTTACCCCATCGCCTGTTGGTGGTCTGCTTCAGTAACAACTCGCAGTAGCGCCATAGCCGCTGGTCATGATGCCCATCTGCAGTCCTCCCTGCCGTAGGGACCTATTAAAAGCTAGTACTATGCGGCGTACTGCACGATTCGCACGGTTGAGCCGGTAGCGTTGCGTCTCGTTGCAGAAGCAAGCTACTGTACTACATGCTCGAGTTGAGACTTCGAATAGAACACTGCCATGTCGAGAGCGCTAAAGGAAGCGTCATTCAGCCACAAGCGCTGACGTTTGTACAAGACGGGCCACTCCTGGTGTTGCCAGTACAGCAGTTAAACGCCGGGTCGGCTCCGACGTGACCCTGGGATGAAGAGAGATGGATGGGTGGTCTGGCTCCTGGTTCGAGCAACAGCCATAATGTGTGTGGCACGGAAGCGTACTGGTGCCGACAACAAAAGTTGCTTGCTCGCGCTCGCGCTCAGGCTCGCCTGCTCGACTCTTTTCGATCCTGGCATCCCTCATCTCATCTCCCTGCAGACACACACACGCAAAAGCCCACAGCATGTCTCGGAGCATTGCCGGATACGGTCCACAGCCTCAGTTCCGCACGGACGTCTAGTTACAGCACAAGCAGCAAACCATTTCGAGGGCCATCTCGAGAAACCCCAGATCGCCCGCTGGAATCCGGCTCGGTTCGCCGCTCCATCTTGCGGCTGCTGCTTGCGCCCGGCACCTTTGGGCTCTCCAGGTCCGTTGGACTGTCGGCATCTGCACCCCATACTTTGAACTTCGGATTCCGTGCTCGGGCCAGTGCGCTTCGATATCGACGTTGAGCGGCTTTGGTTGTGCCTGTACTCCGTACTCGTCCCTTGTGCCTGTACCCAGCAGCGAGTAGTAGTATTCGTACTGTACGATCGATGGTCGGCTTATTGGCTCGTTTCCGGAAGCAAAGGATGAAGCTCGCCCCGTTCCTTTGCTCTTCTCTGTCGTTTTCTTTTGGCCTTCTGCAAGGGTTCGATCCCGGAGAGCGCCAAGTCTGCCTGCACTCCGCGGGGTCTGCAAGTCCTACGAAGCAGTACATGGAATACTATCTGTTCGCCAACCGCTCAGACTGGGAGTACTTACCAAGTACCAGAAGCAGCACTTCTCAGGCCCCCCTGTCTCTTCCCCTGCTGTGCCCTGGCCATATCCTGGGCGAACCCCCATCAAAGAGCGGTGTGGCGGCAGGCCATCAATGTGATTACCTGCTCTCATTGGCCCGGCCCTTGTCCATGGATGCCGAGGCCTGATTCCTGTTGGCTGCTCCGAGTCTGTGAGGTGGAGAAGCAAGACATGGCTTTGTGGAGTCGTCGCCCGCATGTGGAGAGACGATGCCTTTGAGGTGACTTGAGGTCTGGAAGAGAGGTACTTTGGGTTTGGCCAGCGTCTGGAGCTCAGGTACATGCCTCCTGGTGCTGGTCATGGCTATCAGGGTTGCTCGGCCACCACTGGGCGGAGCGAACGGTAACGCAAGCCACTCTCCCAGCCCAGCCACACGGTGCGAAGCCATCTTGGCCCCGAGTTGGCTTCGTGGCGCCGGGTCTTCCGCCCTGCCCTACTGCGAGTATATTCCGGCTTGTTGCGAGACACGGCAGCGCATTCTTTGTGAGCTGCTCGTTTGGGCGGCCACACGGACATGCCGACCGATGAGGTGCTGCAGTGCCAATAGTATATGCAGACTCCCGAGCTGCAGCAGACAGTTCTGGAACTTGTATCCCACGTCTCCGATCTTGTCCATCTCTCCACTTTCAGGCCGGAGATGCTAATGGATTCAGGCGTTTTCTCGGATTCCCCTTCTTTCCTTCTCTGCCCTTACATGGAAGCACGCAGGGGGTTCGTGGGATGACGTAGGACGCAGCAGAGGACGTGCTTGTTGTTGCACAAGACTCAACAACGGCCTGCCGCTAGGTGGTTCGACCGATGGCTTCATCATAGCGCATCGCCTAGTCTTTTCCGCCGACTGAGGCTGAGTTGGTTTACGAGGTTGAAACTGGAGACGTGAACAGACAGCCCCTGAGGTGGCTTCGAGTTATTTTTGGTGTCTAGTTTCTGAGCCTGTCCGGAGAGCCGACAGCACCACAACAACCCCATGATGTTCCGTAGAGGCAAATGCCAACTCGCCACAACCATGGCAACTACCCAGACCTGGTGATAGCTGCCGCAAGGTTGAACCCTCGGTGGATGACCCAATCCCCCATATGCCTTGCCCTCGGCTTAGAGACGGCTGCCATGTATGAAGGAAACGCTTGTATCCTCGGCAACATGGCGGGGTGACCTCCGGAGGCGGATTATCCTACCGACAAATCCAACCTCCGGCCAGTGTGTTGACCGACATCGTCGCTCTCGGCGCTTTTGCTCATACAGGTGCGCTGCCAGGCGCAGTCAGAGAGTCCCCCTCCCTCCCTCAGTCCTTTTGTGCGAACCGCACTCCGAGAAATCAATTGCAAATCATGGTTCCGTACGGACTCCGGCTCCGCTCGGACCAGCTCACAAGGAGGGGCTCTGCTGTCCTGGCGGCGGCGGCATGTCTGTCGCTCTACATGCTCATCAGGCCATCGCTGTCGCCTCGGGCAAAGTCGCCAAAGACGGACATTGTGCGCGTCAGGGACCGTTCGGGGACCGATCCGGAGGACCCCGAAAAGGCGGCGCCGTACCATCCGGAGCTGTTCCCGGGCGGCAAGGACGTCGAGACGGTATATGGCACCGTCAGGGTGTTTGAGTGGGGGGCCTGAGGAGGGCGAAAAGGTGCTTCTGGTGCATGGCATCGGCACGCCGTGCATTGCAATGGGCGGGATTGCCTGGGAGCTTGTGCGGAAGGGGCACAGGGTGATGGTCTTTGGTAAGTCGAGCTCTGTCCTTTGTTGTCTATTTGCGTATATATATATATATATATATATGTATATATATATGTATACGGTGTACCCGTATCCTCATGGAGGGGGCAAGACGACGTGAAATGCCATGTACTTACACGGCGTCACATGTAGACTTGTTTGGGAGAGGCTACTCCGATGGCCCGTCCAATGCGCCGTACGATGAGTGTCTCTACACCACTCAGATTCTCCTCGTCTTGGCATCTTCATCTCTGCCCTGGACCGGCGCCTCGTCCTTCCACCTCCTGGGCTACTCGCTGGGGGGTGCTCTGGCCGCGGCCTTTGCGGCATATCACTCGCACATGCTGCGGTCCCTCACCGTCGTCTGCCCAGGAGGCCTCGTGCGCGAGTCCCACCTCGGCTGGAAGAGCCGCCTCCTGTACTCCCACGGCGTGCTGCCCGAGTGGCTGCTTCGGAGCTGGGTGCGGGCACGCATCGCGCCGCAGCACGGGCAGAGCGCAGACGTCCCCGACGGAGACGAAGCAGAGGTCAACTTTGACGACGTGACCATGGCCGTCGGGAGGAGCAGCTCCGTCCGGGTCGGCGACGTCGTGGGCTGGCAGCTGGATGCCAACCCGGCCTTTGTCGACTCGTACATGAGCACGATTCGCCATGCGCCCATCTACGGGCAGCACGACAAGATGTGGGCTGTCTTGGGCGAGAAGCTCGCTGCCAATCGGGAGCTTGGCCAGGGGCTGCAGAGAGTGTGCGTCGTTCTGGGGGATAAAGACACGCTGATTATCAAGGACGAGTGGATGGAGGACACCAAGGCGGTTTTGGGAGAAGAGGGCGTAGAGGTTTGTGTGATTTCTGGGGGCCACGAAATTGCCATTTCAAAGGGCAAAGAGGTAGCTGATGTTGCCGTGTCGTCGTGGAAGAGCAGTCGACATGGTAGTAGCAAGCCATCCAAGAGCAGCAGCAGCAGCAGCAGCAGCGGTAGCGGAACGCGATCCAAGAAGATTAGACATAGAAACTAGAGCTCGAAAGGACAAGATTACAAGGCCGGCGCTGTTCTATTTATATGCGTATGAGTATATATATATGAGGTCTTGATGCATCGATTTCCTCGAGAATATCCCCCCACCAAAATCCATGCCGTGACTGGCCCCCCCGTGTACCCCAAAACAAAGAAATACAAGTATAAAATGAAAAAAAAAACGCTATTTTGGGAAACTCGGACAAAGAAGACGTTTCAAGCATTTCAAAAGACACCCTTCCAAGACGCCATGTACCCAATGCTTTCATCCCTCATTTCCAAATAATGTCATGTGTATGGTTAAAACGTGCCTGGTGATTAGAAATGGTGCCGGAACGGGCGCTCAACGGCAGCTATTCCACTGACTGTTCCCTTTTACGTAGGCCAAGGGCAACAAGGGCCAGAGTCAGGAGCCTCTCAGTCGGGTTGCTCTTTGGTCCGTTCTTCGGTTGGCTCCCACCAAGTCTCTACTTGTCGAGATTGCGGGCCTTGACGAACCGGTTGATTTGCTCCCTCGTGAGCTTATCATTGTACTGTTCATAGCACTCATAAAAGGATATAATCTCCTGGGTCGCGTCGACCATGGCAGCAATGTCGACGTCGCTCTCTGCCAACCACGCCGCGAAGTGCTGGACACGGGTGATTCTAGCTTCTTGAACCCTCTCTTTAACCTCTGGTGTCAAAGGAATGTCGGAGAGAATCCCGCCCTGGCCTGATCGAGCGGTGTGTGCTTGGCTGAGAGCGGCTTGTGCGGCAGCCAGACCGGCGGCTGCGGCAGATCCCGAGGCACTCTGTCCTGGAACCGTGGAGTTTGGGCGCAGAACGAGGGCCAAGAGGATCGCTACCAGTGCGACAATGTGCGGCGAGCAGAGAAATGGCAGGTCCGTCATGTAGTGATCGTTAATGATTGATTTGGCGAGCTGCACGTCTTCATCGACCAGGGATAGCTCGCCGCGCAGGGCCAGCAGGCTTCGGTAGGGTTGATGTACAATGAGCTGGGAGCTCATCTCGCTGATAAGGTAGAACTCGCACTCTCCAATCTTGGACGTGTCCAGCCCGATGAAGTCCTGCCAGAGCTGCCGGGCCTCGGTCACAATCAGCCGGATGTGCTGCGGCGCCTCCTCCATCTTGCAGGCCAGGTAGATCGCAGTGGTAATGACGAGATACGGGTTCGTTCGACGGATTTCGACTCGCGTGTAGAAGCGCTTCAGGTAGACCTGCGCCGTGGCCATGGCCTGCTGGCGGATGGTCAGACGCTTCCCCAATCTCAGCAGCTCTGGACAGAGGGGGCGGATTAGTTGAGCGGAACAACAGGACACCGACGCTGCGAACGCGCAAACGACTCACGCTGATTGAAGTAGATGGCCATGTGCCGCGGCTGTGGGAGAGGGAACATGCGGACGAGCTCGGCGTTTTCCTCCTCGAGCTTCTGTCGCATCGAGGCGAGCTCGTCCTTTGTGAAGAGCCAATGCCGCCGCTGCGTCGACTCCCAGTAGTTGGCGGACATGGCGGCGGAGACGGAGCCGCGAAGGCACCTCTCCGTCTGAAGGGGCACTGGGAGGCGCTGATGGGTACAGGGTATTCGTATAATGAAGATGAATGTGCCAAATGATGATTGTAGGTTCAATGCAGGTGCCGCTATACTAGTAATCCTGTCCAGATGGGATCGTGACCAACCAACCGCGAGTTCATCTTGGGACTTCGCAAGGCTGCGGGGCGATAAGCGATCTCGAGCCTTATCGGCCCCCCCTAATTGCACAGCGCTGTGCTCCCCCTAGCAGCGCCTAGAAATTATTACGTAGTGGCAGTTCCCCCCATATCGCAAGCAATTCTCCCCCAAGATCCGCGGCCTCGATTCCTGCTGCTCCCGAGCTACGACGTCAGTTGGCTGCCAAAGGCCCGCAACTCGCTCCCAATTGGCATCGCCTGCCAGACCGCAAGCTTCCAGATCTCTACGATGAGTTTGAGATAGCACCCAAACGAAAGACAAGACGACGCGCCCGCTGAACCCCCCCGCGGCATCGCAATTGCCGCCTCGACGTCGCCTTTTCGAGACATGCCACAGCCATGACAGCCAGGCCAGCTACCGAGGTGGAGAAAGGGCTTCGAGAGCCGCAAACCCAGAACCCAAACCATGATCGCGTTGAAGCCCTCTGGGCACAGCTGGAGCCCTGTGCCAATGGAGAGCTGGACCTCAAGGGCCTGCAGAAGGGCTTTCGGAAGATAGACCATCGTGAGGATTTTCCCTCTTTGCCTTGTTTCCCTTTGTTTCGCAGCGTTTGCGCATCCCGCCCCGCATTTTCTGTCTAGGTGTTGACGGTTTTTTTTAACCTCTTGCGAACAGCGCTCAAGAATGCGGATGCCATGTTGAAGAGGATCATGAAGGAGGTAGATACCAACGGCGATGGAAAGATTCAATATGAAGGTGCGTCGTCCTATTGTTCTGGGCGCAAGGCGTGGACTTGCTCAACGCATAGCCGCTGCCGCTTGGAGGCGCTACAAACACAAGCTTACGGCTACTAACGGGATTCTTTTTGCTTGGGTTCGCAGAGTTTCGAGTGTTTGTGCAAAAGGCGGAGAGCCAACTCTACGACTTGTTCAGATCCATCGATCGCGACGGCAATGGCAAGCTGGATAAGACTGAGCTCCAGGCGGCGTTCAAGGCTGCGGGGTTGACCGTATCGAACCGCCGGCTGCACGACTTCTTCAGCGACATGGACTTGAACAATGACGGATACGTCAGTTTTGACGAGTGGCGGTAAGTGAGACAAGAGCGAAGAAATATTCATACTCCCTTGATTTGCTGGGTGGATCGCTGTCAGGCGCGCACTGCCAAGGGGTCATGTGCCTCGGTCTTGAGTTGGACAAATGAGCACGCTCAACACCACAAGACCGATTTTCCCCTGAAACCGCCAAACATGCGCCCCCCCGGCTTGCCCTGATGATGTATATGCCTCACGCAGAAATGCCCCGAATGGCTGTGGCAGGGAAACCGTTGGTTCACCAGCTGACCGAGCAACGTTAGGAACTTTTTGCTTTTCATGCCTGGGAACCAGGATGCGTCCCATTTGCAGGCCGTGCTGTCCTTTTATTACTCGGTGGTTAATGTCACGCCGGAGGGAGACTCGCTCGTGAGTGGGGAAACACTGGAAGGCTTAGGTAGGGCCGGCTCTAGCTCTTTTCTTAATATCCTCTTTGGCTCTCTCCTACGAGTTGCCTTTCCCTCCTATCCGAGGGCGCCCCCAGAGCTTCCATCACCGCCTCCGCCATCTCCTGCGCAAGCTGCTGGGACAGTCGAGTCGGAGGTCCAAGTGCCGTTACAACATGCAAGAGGAAGTTTTGTGGACGCGACGGCGCATGCGTCTGCTATCGGGATTTCAGAAGTCGAGCAAGGCCCGGCAGGGGCAGGTGCTACTCCACAGATCGACGGCGATGGCACCTCAATCGAGCACCGTGAAGAGTCCTCTACCGGACCTGCACCGACCAAGAAGAAGTTTAGACTGACAGACTTTGCTCCCCATCCAGGTTACTTCCTTGCGGGTGCCATCGCCGGTGGAGTGTCGCGGACGGCCACCGCTCCGCTCGACCGACTAAAGGTCTACTTGCTCGTCAACACCAACAGCGGTGCCGAGACGGCGGTAGGAGCGCTGAAGCAAGGCCGTATCGTTGATGCGCTTAAAAACGCGGCGAGGCCCTTTAGCGATGCTGTCAAGGACCTGTATCGATCGGGCGGATTGCGCAGCTTTTTTGCTGGTAAGCTTATACGTCCTTCCAGTCCTAATACCAGCGTCTCTTTTGATATTATCTGAGCCAACGTTGACATTTACCTGAAAAAAAGGCAACGGGTTGAATGTTGTGAAAATCATGCCGGAGACGGCCATCAAGTTTGGAACGTACGAAGCGGCCAAGCGTGCCTTGGCGAATTTCGAGGGCCATGGGGATGCCAGGAACATAAATTCGTACTCGAAATTTGTTGCTGGCGGTCTGGCCGGAATGGTTGCACAGTAAGTGGTGACTGATGGTTCCTACGTTGTTTGGCGGAGACGTGGCTTTCTTTCATCTCTTTTTTTCTCTTTGTCCTTTTTTTTTTTACTGACGGCTTGTGAATTGCCAGATTCTGCGTCTACCCCCTTGATACCCTCAAATTTCGACTTCAGTGCGAGACGGTCAAAGGTGGCCTTACGGGGGGAGCCCTCGTTCGACAGACGGCCATGAAAATGTATGCTGATGGCGGCGTGCGAGCATGCTACCGAGGTGTCACCATGGGATTGATTGGCATGTTCCCATACAGTGCCATCGACATGGGCATGTTTGAATTCCTCAAGAATAACTACCGCATCCGTTACGCAAAATATGCGGGCTGCCACGAAGATGACGCCGAGCCTGGTAACATCGCCACGGGCATCATCGGCGCAACATCCGGAGCCTTTGGAGCGTCGGTCGTCTACCCGTTGAACGTGGTTCGGACACGACTACAAACGCAAGGGACCGTGATGCACCCCCAAACCTACACGGGAATCTGGGACGTTACACAGAAGACGATCCAGCACGAAGGAGTCCGAGGTCTCTACAAGGGCCTGACGCCGAATCTGCTCAAAGTCGCCCCTGCGTTGAGCATAACGTGGGTGGTGTACGAAAACGCAAAACGCATTCTGGCATTGAACTGATTGAATTCTTTTTTTTTTCATCAATCATTGGCTCAACGAACAAGTATAGAAAGGATACGATGATACCATACGCGCATCTATTTATTGCATTAGCATTGTCAATCTCATTTGTCGGACATATTTGGTTGGTTGGTAGCGAGCTTCATTCGCATTTGGACGGCCTTTTATTCGGTGTCTGTTTAGCTCGAGATGAGGTCAGGATTTGCTGGCTAGTGGTTACGAAAGGATCGTGGAGCGGCATCTGATTGGCAGCCACGCGCTTGACTTGAGTGCTTGGATGCGATGAGTCGCAAACAAAAAAAAACCACTATTCCATATTATTTGAAGGATGAGGCGGGGGAGGGGAAGTCATCTAGAAACGAAGGATAGAAGAGAGAGTTGGTTGGAAACCGACCCTTTCCACCCAAGAAGCTTCACGAAGGAACGCCCAAGGCATAGGAGGGGGTGTACGAAATCTAGCTACCATGTTATAGATTCTGTGAGACTTTGTTCTCAATGAAACATTGCATTGAACAGAAATCAGGAGCCGTGATAAGAGAAGGGAGTTGCCAATGTGTGAAGTCTTACGTCGGGATCGGTACCCGGAAAAGTGGAGACGAGGAGCTCCGTGACCGGTGGCAAGGGCCGGGGCAATTTCTGGAGCCGGCGTCTTGGCCGAGCGTCTTTATTGCTTGATTTGCAGGCCTTTTGCTCAGCTGGCCGACGCCATGGCCAGGCAGCAGGGGGGATGGGATGGCGATTGTGGCAATTGGGAAGCTAAAAGCTGTGGAAGGGGGCAGCCATCATGGCATGCAGATGGAGGAGGAAGTGGCGGGAAACAAAGCGATGGGCGTTGGGGGGAGTTGGTCATGGATTCATCAGAGATGCCCCGAATGACGAGCGCGCTTTCGTCTCCGGGTTACGTCGCTCGCTTACGCAGCCCCGTGGGAGATTTGGAGATTTTATCGGACGGGGTACAGTAGCAGCTGCATGAAGAAGGCAGAAGAGCAAAATGCAAGCAGGTAAAAAAACGAATCACAGCACGTGTGTGGCCCCCCGGCCCGTAGCGAGAGCTTATGGCGCCGTGCTCGCAAGAGAAGGGGAAAAAACAAAAGAGCTCCAGCGCCGGAACTAATCGCTGGAGACGGCTGCTGATTGGGGGTTGGCCTTGTTCCTTTGTTGCTGGATTTGGAGTTAGCCCGGGGTTAGGTGGTGGACGGGTTGGGGGGACTTTTGCAAATGGCATTAGCGGGATTGTTGGCTTGACATGGCATGGCATCGTTTGCAAGAGACATCGCAATCCTCGCCACCGCCGCAGCCACTGACTCTCGCCTGGCT